>JAPZEB010000023.1:15751201-15762107 GCA_029783705.1 Chaetodon striatus
TTGATGATTATCTGCACTGATTGTGACGCCACACAAAAATCCTTCCATTGTACAAGAAATGCAAGCACAATTTAGCCATATGAATGACTTATCTAGCAATATTCAGAAATTCAATATTGTCAAACTAAAGCAACCTCTGTGTTTTACTGTTCATAGGAAGTTAACAAATATGCATGCAACAACAGTGAGACCTGCACAACCAAACCTGAAAGTCTGCACTTTCTGGAAACTCTTTTCATAACTTATGTTATGTTGTTGTGGCTATTTTACATCACCATTAAATCAGCATCTGTCACATAAATTGTATATTTTACAAGGTTTGTAAAACTGTTGCAGTTTTGCAGATTTACTGTACAAAAGTAATAAATAACCTGAGAATAAAACACCTACGTTTGCAAAGCTCATGTGTCAGAGCAGAGACTTGCTTTCCAGGGAGGGGGGCAGGGTATAATAAGAGAGAAAGACCAGTTTGTTTCTGTTAACATCGTGTGTGCCTGTTTGTGTGTGTGTGTGTGTGGTGGAGACAGACAAGCTGAAACTCATCACTGATGCTGTTTATTGACTCAGTTCAGCGGAGTGACAGCGGTCCAGACATCACACAGCTTACCTCCTTCATGTTATAACAAACCAAACTGACATGACCATACACTTTACTTTCTCTCTCTCTGTCACACTCCTGGTGGTTACCACAGCAAGCTCTATATAGCTCGAGGTGTGAGTAGGAAAATGTTGGGAAAGAAAAAGAGAGAGAGTCATAAAGCACTAAACCCAGCATGTAATGGTATACCTTCTGGAAGTAGACATAACAATAACTTCTTCTAGGTAAACGTGACTGACTCAAACCTCTTTTTTTCCCCTCATTGCGGCCGGTGCCAATGGCAAAGTAGTTTGCAAGACACACAGGAGCTACTGTTTCTCCAGTTTCAGAGAGTTCCAACCTGCTGATAGACTATTCTTAGGACAAAGACATCTTTCCCTCCTTACCAGTCGCTGCCAACTCATACAAAGCCAAGAAATAATAATCAAAATGTTATATTTTCTCATGGTTATACACCTTGAAGAACAAAAATGTGACTTTAAAAAAGGCGCAACTTTCACTCTCTGACCGTAATGTTACGTGAGAGCCAACATGACAGCCAAACGATTGTTAAGATATTCTCTGGCTTATTTAAGGGTTAAAGGTGAGACTTCATTAAAAACAAATACTGGAGACTTGGGATTACATTCCTGCTGAGTCTTTGATCAGAAAAGGTGGAGGTCAACTAAGAGCCTGTGTCACTCTGGGTTAAGCCGAACCTCTAAGCCTGTAACTCCAGTAGCTTGAAAACAATACCTCTCATCGGTGATGTCAAAAAAAAAAGGACCAGAGCTAAAGCTGTTAAAATCATCCTGCTAGATCTGTCAGAATGGCTCCAAACAATCAGTGGGATGATATTGTTTGTCTCTTTCCTTCAAAATGATCCATGTGACCATTACGAATATGATTCATGTGGACATTTTCATAGGTCATCTCTGTGTTTAACTGCTTGATCATGGTAAACTAAAACCAATGTTGTAAGACACCGGCTTTGAGCACTCTGTATACTTCTTTTTAAACAATTTTACCAGATACCCTTTAAAGAAAAGAATATTAGTGCTCTGATTAATGTTCTTCCCAAAGACAACACATGTTGAATGTCCTTGTAATGTTCCTTCCTGCATTTTAATCCTCGCTTGCCGCAGCTGACCCCTGAATGTGCACCTCAGCAGTGTCGGTTGAGCCCATAAACATTGTGTGTTCTGACATTTAACGATGGATTAACTGACCTTGTCAATAGCGGGGGAGTCTGGGGGAAGGAGAGGGGCTTGATCGATCGATCTGGGGCGTCTTTTTTAATGGGGCTTCTGGTGTTAAGCTGAGGTCAAACAGAAGGGATCCATGAGCCGCCATCCTTCAACCCAGATTTATACCTCCAATCAGAACCTTGACTCTGACATAAACCCAATAATCCCCATTCAGCCTTGGACTGTTCGGTCCTGCCTGAATACAATCTACCTACTCTAAATCACCGAGGGCCACAAAAGATGACGAGAGAGAGAGAGAGAGGCGGGAGGGAGGACAAAACATGGACAGCAACAAAAATGAAGAGAAAGAAGAAGCAAATGTCTCAAAAGGTGGGTAAATATAATGAGAAAAGACAAGAGGATGAGATCATTCATTACTTCATGTTTCTGAGGAAAGTGAATAATCTACTGGTCAACATCAATCAACAGTGCATTCGCTCTGTCATCATGCAGGAGCATCTAAGAGAGAGGCCATTATGGCCTGCTGCTCGGTCAGTGCTCTTAACATTACTTGAAGTCAAAACCATCTTCCCCAGGTCATTATGAGTGGCTGCTTTGACACTGATGAGACCAAGGGAAGGGTTTGTGTTTCAGCCAACAGTGCCCCGTGTTAAACCAACAGAAAACAACCTCTGGCTGATGTCTTCTGTCGCTCCTCCCTTTCTTGTTCACACCTTTTTGCCTCTGTCTTGTTTGTGTCTGTCTATACTCATCCAGACAACTTCCAGCGTTCTATAGCTACAGCTAGAAGCTCACTCTGCCGAGGCCCCAGGGAGGCTGATAAAACAGCACCAATTCCACACTAATTAGTCAAGAGGAAATTGCACCTCATTTTGGCTTATTGCTGGACACATAGCAGAAATGTGACACAACATGTCTTTCATCCTGCCCAGTCCAACCAGGTGTTGTCTCAAAATGTACCATGGTACATTCCCATCTGAATTTTTGACAGAATAAAGACAACGTATATTTTTCACTGCATTTTTCCCCAAAAGAATAACAACTCTACCCCTCATTCCACCTATATCCTCCCTCATCCACAGGTATGTCTTCAGACGCACACTATAACTTCTCCTGCAGTCCACCAGGTGCAGCTATATAAATTTAACAAGATTTTTAACATCCAGCTCATAAATAACCTTGTGGCAAGTGGCGTTTATGATTAATGTTCCATTTGTACAATGCCTCACTACAATCAGAGCCCTGCAATGACCCTGATAGTTCACTGATGTAAACAGTTCTTGCAAACATGTTTTTAACGGATCAAATTTCATGTCACATAAAAAGCATTTATCAAAATGAGTGCCCCGCAGACAAAAACAAGCCATCATGAAAGGACAGTGTGTTTAGTTTCACTTCTAAGTAGAAAGCCTGCATTCCTGTAAGTTAATACAAGGCACTCACTGACTATGGAGAGTTTCTGCTCTAAATTAGGTAGGGAGAACCGCTGCAACCTGCAGAAAGAGAAGAGGGTATTATTGTATGACCCCCTTAGCTAAAGTATAAATAACTGCCGGGCTTGTAATGGTCGGGTGAGAAAGGCTGTTACCTAGAGAGAAACAACACATATCCATCTCTCAATCTCTGATTACAGCACTGATAGCAAGCACTCCATGCTGAAGTAATGCCAATATTGGGCAAGCAAACCTCGGGAAGAGCAAAGAGGAGTGCAGAAATCATTAGAGAGGAGAGGAGAAGCTTACAGCATCCTCTTTTGTGAAAATATGTGGGGAAAATGGTCCAGCTGTCCAATTAAGCAGAAGCTCCAACCCAGAAACTCATGCCCAGGAAGGAACCCTTGGCCCTGCTTTCAGTACCCAGTGTATCACGCCACATTAGTCAGGCACCAGTCTCTGCCAAGGCATCAAACACAACGCAGCCACTGCTCTCAGGGTCTAAAATCTCATTTATCCGCCCTTCCTTTCCGTAATCCCTTTATCTCATCCTCATCCAAGCCTCATGTTCTTCCGCTTGGGTGCCTCATCACGGCGCCCATAGATGTTTAGTCTTAAGTGACCCATGGGTGAACGAAGATGAAGGCAACCACTGTTACAGTGAGCGGACACATCCTGGTAATGCCACTGATTGCATACAAACACAAACAAAGAAACTCAGAAAACCATCCCGACATGAACAGTCATTGTATTTTCTGCCTGTGCCCCTTTGGCCTCCATGTTTGATGGCTCTGCCCCGCTACCCGTGATCAAACACGGTTAGAGCGCCCAACCTGCCATCTCCAATCATACCACGGCTTTCTGCATCTTTCATGTATCCGTCCAATTGGGCAACATTGTATAAATGCATCATTTTGTTTTCATCATTACAGCAGATCCATTGAATACGACCACTCCGAGTGTTGTAAACATGGGTTTAAATGATTGTTAACGAGGGCTTGGTTTTCTAATCTAGTTCTGTACACTGTTTCAAGTTCCCGCTACACACTATAGCTATGAAGCCATCTGTATGTGTATAACCACTGTGTATAAAACACAGCAGTCTCTCCACTGTTAATGATATGCCTTCTTTTGGAGATGCATTACAAACTAGCACAGTGCCAAACCTGTTACAGCAACTACTGAATATTTTGCCTTGTTTGCTTAAAACAATCAAATTGAGTGGAAAAAGGACACCCCGAGCTTCATCGCTCTGAATATGCAACAAAGCATAATTGAGAACACAGTGTTAGCTACATTGTTAAATTGAGTAATTAACCAAAACGCACAGCAGCGTATTACCATGCTTGGCTCCCTCTCTTTCTCTGGTATGAGGTCTGCCATGCTGCTGCATAATATATTGTGTTGTGTCGGAGTTAGCAGTAAATGAGAAGAAGCGGCTCCAACTCAATATAATCTCGAAAGTACAGCTCATGGGATGCATAAGACCATATTACACCACAGAACAATAATAATGTTATGAACAAACACAAACACTCAAGCTTATTTATGATTTATATCTATGATGTGTAATAATTCTTCACGCCACAGACTTCACATGAGGTTTCTATCCTTGTTCCTTTTTTCCTTGCCAACACTGAGTGACTTTTATCTGACTGGAAACGGAGGGATTCCAGAGGTTTCTGAGACATTAGTGATCTTTTGACTGCTGTCACTCACACCCGTACAGACAAGCTTATCATTACCCAGCCCCATCCCTTCACCCTGCACTCAGTGGGGAGGAAGGTCAGCTGTATGAGGGGGAGGAACGGGAATTAATGGCACACTTCGAGAGTCTTCTCAAAACAAAGTGAGGCGCACCGCAGGACATCAGGGTCATTATAACACTCTGCTCTACAAAGTCTGTCACCTTCCCTTACTAAACAAGATAGAGGGAAATGAAATACCCCTTAGGCTCTGTTGTCTACAATGTTAACCTAAAGAAGTATTTCACTGCTGGAAAGAAACATTCTCAAATTACGGTTAAACGGTATGTTAAAATGTGTTCCTGAAAATATTTTAGGTGGGAAACAGGCAAGGCATTGACAGGATCTTGGTTCATATCTAACACTGCTGAGTTTTTTTGATCTCAGAAGTTTTAGCCTCCGTTTTTGCAATACAGGAAACAGTACGCGCCCATGTCCTGTTCACAAATTCTCATGTTACTGTCAAACAGTGCACTAAAAAATGTTTCCGAAGACATTTTAGGTGAGAAATAAGCAAAACAGTGTCAGAGTCTTTCTTTGCATTTGATCAGCACTGCCTAGTTTTACAGTTTGTCCAGAGTTTGTTCTAAGTTTGTAGTTTGAGCAACAGCCCTAGCATCATCTGATGGATCTGAGCTGAGAGGTGAGCGAGGAGATCTGGACTCTGGTAAGATCTGGTAAGAGGGAGGGAAGTTTACCACAGCTTATCTACACACATTACTCACATTGTTATGATACAACACTTGCTGGAAATGAGCAAAGTATCCCTTTAAGGCACACCTGCACTGCCACACAGGTCACCAAACAAAATCTGAGCACATCATATTTAGGTCATTGCACACAACTGGTCCCACTGCTGTTATTCCAGGCACTGCTAAATGTAGCTTGCATGTATTTCATTGGCCAACACAGTGCATTGCCAAACTACATTGTGTTGTGTTGGAAGAAAAGCTGAGCCTGGTTAAACTTTGTTGCCGAATGGCTGTGCATTTTTTTTCCACCGGAGCCATGTGCATCGGAGCCCAACACTGTGCCAATGTAGTAGTCATAATAAAAAGAATAACAGCCTTATCCTGTAATTGTTAAAACTATTACCTCCGTTTGCAAGTTGTAAAACTGTGACTGAAACTGCAGTTCTTATTGTGCCAGATCATTCATGCAGCTAAAAAAGGGAATAGTAATGGAGCAACACTAGAGCCAACCCAGTCTCACAAAAGTACATGAAATGGAAACAAAGTTAACACACTGTGGGGTGGTGGGCACGAAAAAAAATTCTGTGCTGGTATCACAAAAATAATACTAATGAAAAGTCAGTGAGGATGTGTTGTCGTGGCCGACACACAAATTAAGCTTAAGGAGCAAGAAAGTCCATGCAGGGGTGTGCAGGGTGGGTGGGAGTTATGGCGGAGTAGTTATGTTTCTTCACAAACCTTATGTAACAACGTAAAGTATTTTACATCATCTGCATCAAAAAGTGTGCAAGTTAACATCACTTACATCCCATACATAGTTCTTGTAAGGGATGTAAGTGACACAGTGTAGCATCCATTTCATCCATCCATTTTACATACTTCTTTGAGACTGCATTGTTACAGCACAAATACAGCAACAAAGAATGCTGAGAGTAAAATCCCCAATGCAAAAACAGAATGAATTCAGGGTGAGTAAAGACGTGCTGGCCATCTTAGCTAACTGTCTGCCAAGCTTCTTATCAGCTTCAAGATCCACTGTTACAGGTTCAATCCCACCCAGAGGCAACAGAGGTCCTTTCCAGCTACCAATACACACAGTGAAAGGTTTATTAACATCTGGAAACTGTGACATTACCTGCACCAAACTCTTAACTTAAACAATGTATCTGTTTACTTAAACGGACCCATCTCAAGGCTCATTCTATTTAAATGTCTGTATTAAACCTTCTTTTTATGCAGACCACTTGCAACGTTTTCCCCCAAACCCTGATGAGATTTGTTTCCTCACACCAACAGCAGTAAGCAAGCTAGTGTACTCATCAACTCACCACTAGAGCTAGTAAAGGTACATCCTTCTTGAGTGGGAGTTCTGGACCTCTGTGTTCTGGCAACAGCACTTCCAGGCATCCACTGTCATCTTTTTTTTAGGTGCATTTCGTATCTAAAGCAACAAGTTGCTTACTGCTTCTCCTCCATGCCTGTAGGACATTGTTAAAAATAATGATGATGATCTGTAAAAGTACTGAGGTAAGCTAAAGAAAACTAACTTCCCTCGAAGTCCCCACTAATGTCAATCTCTAAGATAAACCAGTTGGATGACACTTTAATGTCTAATTTCCAGGCGCCATTCTGCAGTAAAAGCAGATAAGAGTGATAACAGAGAGGCAGTAGATAATGTGTTAATGAGTGCAACAGACATGTCGATTCATCATGTCTTAATTAGTCTTACCTTCATTAACTTTATCTTAATAACGCTCTGCTAAAATTAATGACTCATTTAGCTAATTAGGATATCTGTGTGTGTGTGTAATTCTGTGCCTCGGAGCGACTTTCGCAAATGCCAAATAATCGCTTAAGTTAATTTAATAAGGCTTTGTCCTTCAATGACATAGGCTGACTTTAATTCAGAACAGCAGTCTAACCACAGAGGGGTTTCACTCACCCGGTTTTCCTGGAATGTACGTTTGTGAGTGTGTGTGGGAGTGTGTGTGGGAGCACGCACAGGCACATCTGCATGTGTCAAGGGATGTGTGCACCAAGGGGTGCGATGGGGGTGTGATCGGGTAATACGGAGGAACATGCCCAGATCCCCTGTTCCTCCACGCTACCTGCACCTACAGAAAAGGGTAAATCTGATACTTTGTCACAGTTTGCAAACAGAAGCGTCCGGTGGGGCAGAGGGGGTTCACCTTATGGGTCAGCTAGCATGAACTAGCAGAGCACCCATCTGTGTCAGCACCGGGGCTTTGGGTGGGGAGGATGGTGTGTGGCTGAGATGAAAAGAAGTGAGCGCTGGAACAAGAGATGGGTGGAGGATGAGGGGATTTAAAACAGAACGTGCAGATTGAAACAGGCAGGAAATAATCCTAAAAATGAGGGAAGAGGTGGATAGATGGGAGGAAGTAAAGGAGAAGCAGATGGAGGTTGAAGAAGAAACACACAACAGGAGCTCTGAGCAAACTTCAGCAAATACAGTAAACACATACCTTACTGCAAATTACACAAGCACATGTTTGCACTAAATCAGACTTCTGTTATTTTCAGGATGAAAGGCTGCTGTAAAAAAGAACTATGTGTTGCTCACAGTTTGAGGCAGATCCATTAGTTGGAAAGAGACTTGAAGGAAATCTGAGCCGATGCGAAGGGGGTAGTTTTTCTAAGATAACCTTGGAGATAGTAAGTGACAGTGGGTCAGAGCTTTAGACACAGTTGGGTTACATTATCACATTGATGTGAGCTAAAAAGAGGATTGTGTTTCAACAATCACTAATAAATCAGTACAATATTACAGGAACAATACCTGTGTTGTATTAAGCTTGTGAAAACAGCAAAATAACTTAGCATTCATGTCTGATGTCTGCTCTTCCTTTTGGGCAGATTGATACCAAAAGTATTAACACTGACACTGCATTGTTTTGCAAAGAATCCTGGACCAAATAAAACGATCCTTGTGACTTTTTAAAGGTCCAGTGGGTAGGTTTCAGGGGGATATATTGGCAGAGATGGACTATAATGTAATGAGTATATTTTCTTCAGTGTATAATCACTTGAAAATAAGAACTAATCTGTTTTCCTTGCCTTAGAAGGAGCCGTTTATCTGCACAGGGAGTGGGGGAGACTTTTTACACATACTTCCATTAACAAAGTGGTTTCAGTTATAGTAATGAAACATTTGTTCTTCCACCAATAAGCCCTCTATTTTCATTCCTTTAAGGAGTCATTGTGACTGATAATAACATAAATTCCGTACTACCGTGAAACCGCGATACTTTCTGAGACAGTTTATGTGCCACAAAAATCTCATACCGTTGCAACCCTAGTGTTAGTATGTCATAAAAAGTCCATTAAAAAATCATTGTAGTATGTCATAAAAATGTCAGTGTGTGCACTTCTCTGTGCAGTCCTCAATCATATGCTGGCTCCCTAAAATGGCACTCAGTCATCAAAACTTTGACAATCCTGGATGTTTGATTTTTTGTTTCAAAATGCTCCAGAATCATCAATTGAGCTGTAAAGTTTATAAAAATTCTCATGGGACTCCCCTTGAGAGTTGGGTGTCAGAAAGTGTAGATTGAAAATGGACCACCTCAACGTTTAATATGTGATTAAGTAATTACAGCTGTGAACTGTGATATTTTCAGAGAGGCTGGCCCACTGTATTAGAGTTCATCAGAAATAAAGGTATTAAAACTGTTTCTGTTTATCTGTCTAGGGAAACTTTCTGTCAAGTAGTAGCAGTTTATAGGTTATATCCACATGCCATAATCTGCAGTAAAAAAATGCAGCATTTAATTGCCATGGCATTACTTCATTATATTTGGATGATTTTCCAGTTTCGGGAAATGAATAAAGGCAGTACTGCTCATGCCAAAAAACCCTTCATATATGGTACAGTAGGTACAGAATAAGAAAACCCCAAAGCTTTCTTTGGGAATTCCTCTGTCTACCTCTTTTAGAAACTGCTCAGCAGACTATTGACAGATGACTGTTTCTGTCTGGATCCTTAACAAAGAGCCTCTGGTGAGAGAAATATCTGACTGCCAGCAAACATTCAAAAGGAATGCCTGTTTCATAATGAAACCACAACAGCCACTCAGGACGTGCTGTTCATGCCAGTGACAGGCTGTGGTGGGAGTAAACTAGTAGCACATTTCTTCTGAGTTATCTCGAGGCTCAATTAGCCCTCTGCTCACTGACCCTAACACTGTGTGTGAAGAGGGTGTAATAAGAGGAAATAGCATAAGTGACTCCATGCTCTCTGCCACCCTGCTTGATGACAATAGACGGTGTGGGAGGCTTCATTTCCAGCTGGAAACAACAGAGGTGTTTCACTCTTGCAGCACTGGTATATTCATATTATTCACAAAAAAAGGGGTTATACCTCTGCCAAGGAGATTATGGTTTCAGCTCGGTTTGTTTGTCAGTTTGTCAGCAGGATTACGGAAAACCACTGGCTTAGTTTTCATGAAACCTGGTGTAATGGTGTAGCGTGGGCCAAGGAAGAACTCATTACATTTTGGAGCAGATGCAAATCACAGGGCAGATACACAAATGATTTTACCCTTCGCAACATTGCGAAACAGGGCTCTCACTCTGAGTGTCCCTCTAGTTCAGACTGTGGTCTTTAAACTTTTTATAGTCATTTCACAATGTGATGAGAGCAATTTCAAAAAACAACATAACTCCCCTGACTGAACTAATTTCTCTCCGTCCCTTTAAAGCTTGTAAAAGCAGAGGCTGTTTTGTCTCGCAACAGTCATGTTTTTGCATATTTCATATTCAAACATTAGGCTCCTTTTTTCTTAGAAACCATTCACATTTTAAAGGATCTGGTTGAGCAGTAGCAGAAAAGTTATGCCAACCCCTCTTAACCTCACCTCCATGTGGTAATGGTCAGCTACACAGCTACACTTAATGAGAGGTATTCTGCTGCATTGTGCCCAGAGAAATAAAAACCATGTGCATGGTTCTGGCTTTGCAACAGCTGACCATGTGAGAGGAAAAATTTAGACTAATAGTCAGGAGACAATGCATTTTCAGTTCAAGCTGGTCCAAATATACTGGCTTTACAGAGATTCAGCAATTTGTGTATCCCAGAAAGCAGGCTGCAACTTTGCCGTAGCTGGGACACCACACCGCTAATGACATCTGCTCTGTTTGTTAGTTTGCATGTGGCTTTGACTTAATAATGTAACAGGAAATATGAAAATCTGTCACTCCATATTTTCATATATTTTTAAATTTCTTCATT
>JAPZEB010000023.1:15762207-15791808 GCA_029783705.1 Chaetodon striatus
ATAGACCAATCAACGGACTGCAGTGTTCACAGCTCCACCTTTTAGTACCAGATCTGTGTGCTAGGTACCCCAACAGAAGAGGTACCAAAAACCGGAACAGTACGGAAAGGTTCCATTGGTACCATCCACAACTTTTCGCAGTGGAAACAGAAAAAAATGTGTACCAAACTGAACTGTACCAAACCGTACTGCTAGGTGGAAATAGGGCTAGAATTTAGAAATGTATGAACAGTAGTTACATAAGCTTCAAAACCAGCCACGACTCTTTCCTGAGCAACAGTGATGGTTCTCTATTGACCAGTTAACAGACTGCAGTGTTTCTAGCTTGGATCACAAGTACCGAATTGGTGTGCTGGGTACCCCAACAGAGGGGTGATGAAAAATGGGGACATTAAGGAACAGTTCTATTGGTATGATCCACAACTTTACAACACAGAAAGAGAAAAATATCCGTTCTAATATCCGTGTACTGAACTGAACTAAACCGGACTGCTTGGTGGAAGCTAGGATTATCACGGGATTAGTTTAACAGTACAGAAGAAAGTTTAAAAATGTGATGATTCTCAGCCAAATTCTGGATTATAATAAGCGCCTTCTGTCTGATTTCTGAGCAGATGTATGGATGTTTGTTTGTGATGGACATCCAAACAATATCAAAAGGAGTAAGTCACACCGAAACTAAAAACAGGTTCCTTACGTCTGTGTGTTTAGATTTGACTTTGAGGAGTGAGATTTTTGATGCAAATTGTGGTAAGTGGGTACGAAGGGCTTTAAAGTACTTTAATTGCTTAAATGAGCTGTGTGTCACAGCTACTGCTGCTATAACTGCAGACTCCCTCTGCGTCCTCCCTCCACTCATCACACGTCTCACAGTTTGAAAACCTCTGGATCACATCAACACTCTTTTGTCTCCATCTTCAGTTTCTCTGTGGCTTCTTTATTTTCGGCTACTTTCGCTGACCCCATCTGCCTCTCTATATGTGAGTCTGTCTGATCCTTGCCGCTGGTTATAGCTACTCTAAATGAATGCTTGGGACTTAAATATAACATAAATGCAAGAGAGGAAAAAGCAAAGCTGCAACCTGTGTATCAACACAGCAGAAAATGAGTATGGAAACTAATGTTTGTTTTCTTTTTTTATACCCAATTAAGCCTTATTCTATTGTAGTGTTCTCAGTGCTGCAACATATACTCAGAGAGTTCCCCTGGCTGCTCTCAGTGTCATTTAGAACATCTTTCACTTTTTAAATACATTTTGGGAGAGAGATTACTAATATTTTTGGACCGTCTTAGACTGCGGGGATGACATGTATGAATTTCTAAAAAGGGCATATTTCCCCTTTATAGTAAAGCCTTACAACCACTGGGAGAGAGGGTTCAGCTCTAAAACTACAGCAGAAGAGTTGACGTGCTTGCTTAAGTTTACTATCTGGATTAGAAAAATTTGTGTTATGTTGCCATGTATGAAATTACTCGCCTTTTTAGGAATTTGTGTGTTCAACAAAGACAGCAGTGGGTCTGACACCAGGCTGTGTGACTGTGCTAGCAAATGAAGATAGGAGGGACAGCACCTGACATGTTGGACAAAACATCGCCTATCAGAGCTTCAAGGCTAGCAGTGCAGCTCAGAGCTAATGCACTGGCTAATGTGACAGAGTGTGCAGTGAAGGACAGTGGAAGAGGCTTTAATATAGAAAGGGGGACAAATGGAGGATGGGAACTGGCGGAGAAGAGATGATAAACAGTGATGGCAGCATTAAAGACCCAAGGACGAGCAGATAATACCCAAGATGGGCGGACAAAGAGAGAAATAAAGACGTAAAGGGTATAATATAGGATGTACATCGAATGCAGGTAGTGCAATAGGACACTTAAATGTGAGGTCTTTTACATTAACACATTTATATCTTAAATCTAGGAACATTTATATGCCTTTTTAAGTTTGAGCTTGGGATAGAGCACTCTTCAGAAGTCTTAAAGGTCAACCTGAAAATCCAACCATCTTCAAAAGAGTACCGCGGGTCACTCTTGAAGAGCAAGATTTCATCTCTGTTAGATTATCCCAATAAAGAAAGGTTAGACAGAGAAGATGTCAGCGATAAAAATGTTTTGGTTCAAGATTGTTTTTTCCAAAGTGAGTCGGCAACCATGTAGAATTTTAAAAAGGGAGTATTATATGACTTACAGGTGGGCGAGCTGTAGGATTTTTAACGTGAATGCAGTTCAGAGCCATTCAACAATTTTGCCTGCGATGCCACAAACAGAGACCTAAAAGAATAAATCTACCGTAGAGCACAGTGATGTTTGGCCTCTAAACCACTGTCTGAAAAGGACTAGACCTCATTTATCAATGTCAGTCAAATCCACCTTCTTCTGCCAGAGTAGAAGTTAAAGACTTTAAATTTCTATTCAGAGGACAGTGCAGGGTCTGAGGCTGGTTTTCAGCCCACAATACTTTCACTCACAGAGGGATGGGTGCAGCGTTGATACGTTCGATACAGACTGAAGCTTTCTTTTTCGTTCATTGGCCCTTTTGCTCCATCTTTTTGTCTCTTCTGTGTTTTCTCCCGCTTTCTTTCTCTCTCTGGCTCTTATTCACACTCACTCTGTCAAGGATATGACTGATTGAATCTGTATTAAACAAGTGCTTCAAAAAAGGGAAAAACAGCCTGCCTTTACTCTGCACTCAGTCTGAATTTATAAAACACATGCTCACAAAATAATAATAAAATAACTGACCCACGTACAAACACACACACACAGATTTTTTTTCCGCAAAGAGCACCAGCCCACTGGCAAATGGATCTTTTGAACCAGTTTAAAAAGACTGATTGCTTTTATTGTGAGCCTTTGCCTTGCTTTTATCAACCGTTTAAACTGCCAAATTCACCAATTGTTGTTTTGTGCCTTTTATCTACTTTGGAGCCATATCAGTGCGTTTTGTCACGATAATAATGTGCAAATTGCCCCATTCATTATTGTTTTTTTGATGGAGAAATTGGGTAAAATAAGCACTTTGTAGATAAGCATAGGGTCTGAACACTATTTGCGAAAGTATCAGCAGAAAGCAGAATGCATTTCAAAGCGCTGAATGCCACAACTGATTTTAATACACTAATAACGGTGTAATCTTCCTATCAGAAAGTTCCAAAACACAGCGCACGCCTGGTGACTTATAAATCCGCTCAATAAGCATGTCTCATTGATTTAGCTTCCTATTTGAAGTGTCAAAGTAACCCAACATGCAGATTACAATTCTCAGAAGTTAACTGATTCTGTATAAGGAGCAGTGAAAGGATTATTTGTCTCTTCACCTTTTTGTTCCACTGTCAGTGTGACTGTCAAGCTCCTTCCAGGTCTCACTAATTAACTGCTATCCTTCTGTCTTCTTTAAAAACACTGTGAGCTAATTAAAATAAAAGTATCTAAAAGAAAAGGATGCCACTCCAAGTACTGTGGCCATTTGTGTTACTCAAGGGGAATGAGTAAGTAGTGATAACGGCAAAAACAAAACAATGGGAGTGGGAAATTGAAAGTAGAGACGTGTGGAGTTACCTGTCACACACAGACATTGACACATATTACAACAGAGTTCAACACCCACACACAAAAAAACAACAATCTAAAAAAACATTATTTTCCTCATCCTCTCATGCTGCCCTCACCCACGTACAGTGTGTAGCCCTCGCCTACCTTCTTGGCTTGCTGGACACAGGTCATGTACTGTCTGGCCAGGCTGGAGCAATGCAGGGTCTGCTGTGGATTTTCTCTGTAGCACTGGAGCACCTTGGCCTGCAGCTCACTGCACACAGATGCAGTCTGTCGAGGTCTACACAGAAACAGAGGGTAGAGAGGAGGGTCAGCGTGATTATAACTGCGCTGCTGCCAACTGAGAATGTCTTCATTAACTGTGTATGCTCAAATCTCTTGGCTACAATTATCATGTGCATTTTTGACAGTTCATTGGATTGTCTATTTTAACTTGGGTACTGTTTACACCTGGTATTAACATGTGTCTTGGGTATCGGATCACAAATGGACAGCTCTGAGCATTAGGTGTGAATGCACCTAATGTGTCTTCAATGTGTCTTGAGATCTGATTGCTCAGACCACATTTGGAGGGGGTCTGGGTTGCATATGGCCACATTTTTTCAGCAGTGTGTACACTAATATGGTGACATTGAAGGACCACCTACACAGCCTATATCCTTGCATACAACTCAGAAACTTTCTATTGCTGCCATTATGCAGCATTGAAGGACCGGTCAGTTCAATGTCTGCCTGGTTATCAAGAGCTGACACAGTAGTAGCTGTTAAAACGGCCCAAACAAACCCATCTGCCACCGAAATGGCTCGACTCTCTCATTACACTCATTAATAACCGTAAGGTAACTTAGCTGTGCAATGCAAACAGTTATACACTGTTAGTGGATCAAGAGGTAAAGCAGGTCATCCACTAATCAGAAGATCAGCGGGTTGATCCCTGGCTCCTCCAGTCCAGAGCAAAATACTTAACTGTGTAAACTGAAAGTGCTCTGACAGCAGTGTATCTAAGGCAACTAGCAGGTGGCACCTTGTATGGTAGCCTTGGCCACTAGTGTATGAATGTGTGTGTGAATGGGTGAATGTGACATACAGTATTAAAGCACTTTGAGTGGTTGGAGGACTAGAAAGGTGCTATACAAGTGCAGGTCCATAGTTTGCTCTGTCACTGAGAGTGTGTGCGGACAGCCCCTCACCAACTGTCCCTGGCGTGGATCTCACAATCCAACGGCAGAAGTGTCCTAGGGGCGGGGAAACCAATAAATCTGTGCTGAAATGTGCGTAAAGCACAACAAACCTCCTGCCAACGCATTTGGTCTTTGCATGTGGTCTTTGCATTTGGTCTTGGCATATGTGTTTATTTGCTTACAAAGCTGGGAAGTGAGATCCCAATCGTAAGTCGTCATTCATAAGGAGAGGCATTTGATGGTCTGGAGTTGTGATCGGATCACCCAGGACGCAGGAGACACTTTTTCATAACTAACTTACCCTTTTTACTAAAATAAAACACGGGAGCAAGGCAAAACATCCTGAACAGTATAGTATAATTCTGTTCTAAATTCTTTAAGCTTTAAAGCTCATCACATACATTTCTACTGTTACTACTACAGTAGATACAGTAACTGTGGTAACAGTTGTTTTTTGGTCATAATTTAGGCAATCACCCACCGGATTAAGATTATTTTTTACTAACAAAGACCTGATAAGACAGGTCATGAACAGCCATAAAAAATAAATTTTCCTTTAATGTTTAGACAAAGCACTGTAAAGCTGTATTACATGCCAACATCACTATGCTATCTCAACATTAGCTTTAGTGCAGCTACAGTATAAATCTACAGTTTCAGCCTCTGGCACTGATGAAAAAGATACAAAAACAGTCTATGTTGCTTTGAGAAAATAAATTAAAAGAATGCCGTGACTAACAACTAACTGCCAAAGTCGTTCATGTCAGCAGTGCCAAATTAAAAAAAAAGAAAATATGTCCAACTGACTAAATGTTACTTACTCCTTGAAGGCTTAGCTGAAACCACAGTAACAGCAGCGCTAACAATTTCTGTTTTGTGTTATTAAATCTTATGAAGAGCAAAAGAAAATAAAAACACAGGAGATTGTTTATGGTTTGTTTTAGTTGCAGTTGGAGAAGCTAAGATAGTTTCAAAGGCTTCAAGGTGCAGCCTGTGGAGAGAGATGAATTATGCATTGACAAAGCAGCTTAAGAGTCAAAGTCAAACTTTCTCTTTTCTTTTTATCTTACTCACACATACAGTACATGTGTGTAGACAAAAGCACACAATCATATCCACACCCACAAACACACAGACAGACACACACACACACACACACAGACGCACACACACACACATACAGGTAGTGAATGCTAATCCTACATGAGGGTAATCCTTGAGTGCTCTGTTGCTTGTAGTAATTTACCTGCTGTTGTGACAGAATTCAGAACTGGAAGGATTGGGATATGGATATGAACACACACACACACACACACACACACACACACGCACACGCACACACACACACACACAGTTTCTGTCCTGGTTACTACACTGATGTGATGTACACACAGAGAAAAACATCAGGTTGTGTTATGAGATCGCATGGCACGCCCCCCCCCCCAGGTTCTGTCTCCAGATCTGTTACTAAGCCCAACAACACCAACAAACTGTAAATGAGACTCATTTTATTGCCATGACAAAAGATGCAATCACTGAACTCCTTACCCTGACAGCATGATATCAGCGATGACAAGACAATAGACCTCTCTATGAGTAACCAACAACAACTGTGCTGTCTCCTACCTAAGAAAGACATATCACATCTCCTGTAATAATACTGGAAGAATGCTGGTGAAACAAACAAAAGGGTGTACACTTACAATTATTAATCCAGGCTGATGTTTGTATAGAGTTCCGTGTGTCTGAAAGAGTGTGTACGGGAGCAAGCGCCTTTGGGTGCACGAGAGAGGGAGAGCCTGTGGATGAGTCCAGCCTTGTAGTAGTGTTGGGGGTTGGAGTAACAGCAGATGAGTTTAAGTGGGCAGTAATATCAGTCCTCGCTACATCACTCTACCATCTGCCAACCACTGATCATTAGCATCTCTCTCTCTCTCTCCCTATGTCTTTCAAACATAAACACAGTTGTGTTTGTGTGTGCGCATACACACACACACAGTTCCTTCCTTAGTTACTGGTGTGATGTAAAAAATCATACTGGTGTGTGGAAGTGTTGATGCGTCTTACAGAATCACCTGGGAGAAGAGCGGTGACGTCAGCCGCTCTCAGAGGAGGACAAGGACTGGCAATGGGCATGCCCGCCTGCTGCCTGCCTCTGTGGGGAACCTGGGAGTGTGCAGTATTTGGCAGAGTGTGAGCAAGATAGGGGGAGACGGGTAGGCAGGTATACAGAGTGAATGAAGTGTGTGGGTGGGGAGTCACAGATGCGAAAGTCTCCCTATGGAGAACGGATGTGCCGGGATACAAACATCGTACTGTACCGCGGTGATCCAACCAACCAAGAAACACTCATCCGTGACTCATTCATGGAGACTGGGTGACTGAGCGTGTGTTCCAGATGCCACAGACACATAAAAAAGGCTACAGTATGTACAGCCTATGGTTCCCAAATGACAAAGATTTACAACTCTCCAAAGTGCTGTACACAGTAGAACAGCCTGCCTGGTAACCATTCACAATATTCCAGCAGAGCAGCAAATCTTTCCTTTGCAACAGTCCAACATATGACTTCATATGATCCGTTTTCTGTATGTTGTCATTCAGAAAACGCACACACACACACACATACAAACACATCAGTGAGTATTAATTTGGGGACACGTGTCATCACGTCGAATTAATGCAGCTCACTGTCAGAGCCTATTAACAAAATGTCCACTGAGCCCAGACCACAATCCACTTAGCTTGAGCTTCCATAAAACACACACACAGAAACGGAGCCACAGAGAGTCCTGGCATTATATGTGGTTGTCATCAACACACACTGTCACCACCATGCGGCAATGGAACAGCCACATATCCAGCACCTTAAGACCAAGCACTTTCAAGGCCAACCCTTAAATAGTACTTCCCTCAATCCATACATCTGCACATCTATATTCAGAATCATAAAGCAAAACACGTGGACCACACATTGTGTTTCTCTTTGCAAAACACATTCTTTTACATGTACATTCATGTGTATTTGTGTCTGTCTGTAAATGAATCCATGCTTGTGAATGTTCTCATACCGTCAGGCAGCTTCATGTGCATATTCCTGTAACTGCAAAAAGATATTTATGCTGGATTTGACAACATTCAGGCCAAAAACAGCAGTGCACTAGAGCAAACAACAGCTCAGGTGTGTTGCCACAGGTGAAAAGCTCAGTTTCAATAATACATCCAATTATTTCAAGGCTTATCAAATGCCTGCAGAGTGTATACTATAATATTGCTATGTGAAAGGATATTACAACTCTGGAAAGCTACCACTACAGCAGTTATTTTCTTCTTTGTCTTGGCAATTAATATGTAAGATAATTACTCTGGTATTAAGATACAGTATATCAGGAATCCTCAACTTGCTTTGCCCAGGGGACAATTTTTGCTTTCATAATATTTACCTAATAAAATGAATAAACGAGGAAAATCCAGTCTCAGGTCTGCACAGGTCAGGTCTTCACAGGGGCAAACTTTTTTTTCTTGGTACTTCTACTCTGATGCTTCTGCATAAAGGCCGACTGATAGTGGATTTTTATGGCTGATATAATAACAATAGTTTGGAGCAAGAAAAAAACGATAGCACATTAATAGGCCAATAACACGTGGGGGGGTTGTGCCCCGAGGTCTGGAATCAGTGCCAATGGCACCAGGCTTGGTTTAGGAGGAGTTTAAGGAGGATCAAATTGTGCGATTGCATTTAATCAATGAATAATTACGTGGCAGGATTATTTGGAAGGGAGAAGGACGACGCCAAATCTGTAAGTAAAGCTGGATAGTTTCTTATGCTTATATTTTGTAGGTCTACAGGGTAGGATACAGCTATCGGCCACTATCGGAGCCCCGTTCTGCCATTAACGATAGTTTATATAAAGTTCTATTGGCGCCAATTAATTGGCCAAACTGATTAGTCGGTCAGCCTCTATTTTTGATTGCACTCTGGTCCCTTATTTACATTCACAGTACATTCATTCATTTTCCATAACCACTTATCCTGTTAGGGGTCATGCGGGGGCTGGAGCCTATCCTAGATGACATTGGGTGAGAGGCGGGCAGACTATCACAGGGCTGACACATAGAGACAGACAACCATTCATGCTCACATTCACACTTACGGGTAATTTAGAGTCACCAATTAACCTACATGTCTTTGGACTGTGGGAGGAACCTGGAGTACCTAGAGAAAACCCACGCTGACACAGGGAGAACATGCAATTTCCACACAGAAGGGCTCCCCCACGCTGGGTTACTCAAAGTACAAAAAATGTACTTTCATCGTGAATTATAAAATGGTAGGGGGTCCAGTCAGCACCATATTACAGGCCAGACTGACCTGCTGGATGTACAGTGAGCATCACTGCTGTATATTATACCTGGAATGTGTACTTATATTTGATGACATTGACCGAACTTTGTTTTACAGGGCCCTCCATGTCACTGTGCATGCTGTGCCAACATGATGGCGTCGAAATGAATAAGGAAGCTATGTTGCTTTTTATACATTGCTAATGTTGGTCTGAACAGTGTTTTACTCCTCACAGCACTGTGACGTTTAGCTCAAACCACCAAGGTCATAGTGAGCACAGCCAAATGGCAGTGAGACACTTGACAGCATGTCAATATTGGCAACTCAGGACAGGGTTTAGCCAATCAATAGTAAAGACACCAAGCCACAAGCTTCCACTGAGCAAAGACACAGAGTCAGATCTGTTTTCATCACTCAACAGCTCGTAATGGAACTATGGTAATCTGATACAAGAGATGCTGTCTTAACCATAAAATCTTCACATACAGTACATGTCCACCTTTCACTCAAAGGATTTCAAGTAGAGAGCACCCATTTGGAATACGATGTAGTCAGCACTACTTAACTGGCAGTCAGCACAATGGTGAAGTGGAACGTGTTGCACACACACAATACATTTGTGTGTGTGTGGCTGCTATTGATATTGTCCAGGAAAGTGGGTATTTGGTTCTATAACAGGCAATTACAGAGACCGCAGCAACCGATACAGACTTGGCATATTGTGTGTGAGTAACTGTTTAAATTTTTATTTTTGACAATATTATTATTATTTTACCACAGAAATGTTTTCACTACATGATCAATAGCTTCATTATGTCCCCCCAATGAGAGCTGGAAATGATTGATCAAACGGTGAACATCTGCAGTAGTAATTCAGAGTCAATTTTCGGTGATGTGTGCATGTGTGTGTGTACGCGTCGGGCTTCAGCTGAAGTGGGTGTCTGTCCTGGTCCTTGTCCCAGGCTGTGCTCACCAGGGTCGTAAAGTTATCCACTGTCACCACAGGACTATTGGATGGCTGTCAGCACGCTAAATTAAAAACCACAAGCACGCAGCGTTTAATTTCTGTGTTTTTACCCCTAACGGAGTGGGACTGCCTGCCGCCGCGGTGCTGAGAAGTCTGTGTGTATGCGTGCACATGGATACACGCATGGGTGTGTGTGTTACCTTAACAAAGCCCCTCTGTACTAAGTGTTCTGCTGTCTCTCCTGCCTATCTTCCTACGGGGAGAGAGCCAGACAGACTGGCCCGATCTAATAGCATTACATAAAACAACATGGATGAATAATTTGTCTGTTATGAAAGTGTTTTTTTTTTTTTGTATTATTATAATAGAATAAAGTACATGATGAATGGTTGAACTGAGGCATGACCCGTTCCATCAGCAAAATCTCATTTAAATCAAATTAGTCCAAATGACAAGACAATTAAGCCTGACCAAAAAGTTGCGTCTGAGGAAATTCAAGGAACAGAGGAGCCAAGAGATAGCAAGAAGTCTTAAGAGATAATTATGTGTCTGTACAGATTAGCATACTGTTGGTGAACTTGGTAAACAACAGTTATTCAAGGCTCCAGCGTGATTAGTGGCTTAACAACAGAAGAGCAGTAGACCAAGTTATACTGTTTACAAGCCCGAAATTAAACTTAATAGCCTAAATTGGACACTGTTGAGCAATCAAAGTTATAAGTACAGTTTTTCATTAAAAGTCAGCGAAGCCCGACTGAAGAACTAAAACTTTTGTAAGTTCAGCAGATTTGATTGAATGAATGGAGTGCTCTGTTTAATAAAAGAAGTTGGGATGTAAATGTGAACTTTTGTGCACTCTGTGGTATCCACATTCATCGACCAAAACAGACCTTTCACCATGTAATCAACTATATTAGCGTTCAGCCATTTCAGATACGTGACACTTCTTTGACCTCCATTGTAAAGAGCACAGCCATTGGAGACGCTGCAGATGCCCTTTAACAGCCTGCACCGTAATGCAGAAGTGAGGAGAGAAACGGATGTGACCAGACACTTATTAAAAAAGAGGAAATAAAATTCTGATGACAAAACTTCAGACCTTCTCACAGATTTAAGTGGAAAGGTGTTTATAATCTGAGGTCATTCTGTTTAGATGGAAGAAAAACAGCTCCAGAAGGCTTCCAACAGCGCTGCAGTGCAATCTGGAATCTGTACTGTAAAACCTACTCTAAAGTCTTGGAAAGGAAAAGCCTAATATTGGATATTTTTTTCATTATTGTGACTCTGTGCTATTTAGAGCTTTAGTCTTAAGCCCAGCTCAGACCAGAGGTTTGCAACGAGACAAGCTGAAACAGGCAACTACTTGCAATGCACCGTTCTGTAACATTCAAAAAACCTGCTGACTCACACCAATGCAACTACACGAGATGCTGTATCAACTCTCTATATTTCCATTCTGATTTCCAGCTTTCCAGGCTTATTTTCTGGCTGAATATAATTTGTAGCTTCTTAAAATATGAATGAGGATAGTGATAGCATTTGAAGTAGTGACAATATAAGTGGCATATAAATAACACTGCCAAATAAAAAAAGGAACATTTAAGGAAATTTACATCACAAAACATGAGAATTTAACCACGTCTAAATAGATAACGCGTGCCAGACTAAAAGCAAAGGCCTCTTGTATTTCACATCATTTTGCGCTTTTTTTCCATAAAAATTAACTTATTAGTTACTGGTTAATGGGTGTCAGGCCAAATTAACCAAAACTGACATCCCTAAATACAATGACCTATATTATTATATATTACATGTGAACGCCACACTCCGTCATGTGTTTCCTTTTAAACAATTGGTTCCAGACCTTGGGGTCTCAGTGGGACACAAAATCAATTAGAGGGTCACAAAACGATGAATGGGATGGATCCTGTCATACTTAAACATTTTCTGGTCACTGTTTTTAACCACCAGCAGCACTCAAAGACATGTTGATTCATCATTCCTTCTCTTACATGGCTGTGCTTTAGGAATTGGTGTTAGACATACAGTACAGTATATACCGTTAGATACCAAAAGAAGCTGCTTTACTTAAATGTTTTAGAGCAGATTATTCCTTTAAATTGACCTACAGTAGCATTGTGGGTGGCAATTAAATCAAACTTGATAATGATTTCAACATTTTTCCCAAACGCTTGAGCTCTCTTGTGTGCACACTGTAGACTCTGACAGGGAGATTATTATCTGACACATTAAATCCCTGACGAATTACTGTATAAAGTATCTCCTCCAAGAATGTCTACAAAGACATTATGAGAGGTCTGGTCGAGCTTTAGCATATCGGATGAAGAGAGAATGGTGAATGGGGTGTATAATCCATGGTCATCCTGTTTAAACAGAAAAGCAGCACTATTGAAGCCAGGGCTTCAAACAATACTCAGTACAGTCTGAGACCAGTCTATATAGGTCATTTAGTAAATCTAGAGCAGTGTCCTCTGATACCATATTTAATGCAGTATTTCTCATTCTTACTCATCTATGTTTACTGTATTAAACCTAGGATTTTCAACATCATCAAAAAATGTTATTGGGTACATCCCATAAAAAAATCCCTGCCTGTACTTGTTGCAGCAGCTGGTGTTACAGAAGCAGGAGAACACAAGTCATAATCATGGAAAGAGAGGATGTTTATTCTGGCTGGATTTCTGTCTCTGTGACTGTTAAATGTCAACAGTCAGTCTGGAAAGAAAACTCATTTTCTTGTTGCATTCCTTTGTAATAAAGACTGTTTTCTCCTGCAGACTTCTGTTGACAGAAAATATCTTAAGACCAGTTCCTTTTATATAAACAGTGTTTGCTCTACTTTGAACTTTTCCAGCAAGAGTCAATGGTTAATAATTTCTGTATTTTTCTCAACAACCTGAATCAGGTCGACTGCACACTGACATACAGATTATTATCTGACGTGGTAAATCCCTGACGAATTCCCGTACAGAGTCGATCCTCCCACAAAGTCTACGCAGACATATCGGAGGTCTGGTCAAGCTTCAGCATATCATATAGCCAGGATGGAGAGAGGGTACGTCCTGTAGTTGACTAAAAGTGAGTGGAACCATCTGTAGGGCATTAGAGCTTTAGTATGCAGCCCTTGTCTTCAGCTGTATGAAAATACACACCGGTCTCTCTAATCTGACCTGCCCAGCCTTACTATTTATTATTTCTACCTGAGACGGAAATGTTTGGTAACTGGACCTGCACTGGACTGACGACTGCATGGACTGTAGGTGACTGTAGAAGATGAGGAGCTTTAGATAGGTGTGTCCAGAAGCACTGCTAGCAATTACAGCCCAATTGAGAACAGCAAATTTTGGGTCTTGAGCAGGCATTCAGACAAAAAATTGCAAAAATGCAAAGTGAGGCATGAAATGTGAGCCTGGAAATCCAGATTGAGACACAGACATTGAACAGCATTATATGATCCTGAGACAGGATTTTGGAATAAATAATTATTCCAAAATAATAATGATTATTATGACACACTTAAGTGGCTGCAAAGCAGTCAATGTGTCATTTCCTATTAACTCTGTACAATAAAAGTCCTACATTGTTTGAGTTCTAATCCTCTAAAGGCAGACATGACACAGTAAAATAAGGCAGATATCTGAAAGTACAAACAGAAATGAAACTTCAAACCACAGAGATTACAATAAAAGCCACAAAGGTGAACGCACACTCACTTTTAAAACTCCAGGCTGCTGCACAGACTCGAGTTGAGCTGCAACACATGCTTCTTAGAAGGGGAGAAGCCTGTTAGCTTCAGCTTGACTAGTTTGGGGTCATCTTGTGTCTTACCTTTGGTTTTAGGGGGATTACAATGATAGATTGCACTTGTTTGGAAGATTTTTCTGCACTTACAGTGATGTAACAAGAGGCTGTTAACACAAGTAACATCACCTGTGTCAGTCGCATTTGTATTTCCTCATGTCTCTGAAAAAGGAGGAAAGAGGAGAGAAACACAGGCAAGCGTCAGGAAAACACAGTGAAAGGCTCTCACACTGAGCCAAAATAAAACAAGTGCACATAAACTAGGTAAACATAACATAAATAAAATATTTTGTTACTTCCAGGGGGGGTAGGGGATACCGTTGGTAGAGGAACTACTTGATAGCAACTGGGACTGTTTTGCAGCAAATAAGTCAACACGTGAATGCAGCATGACATGAATGCATAGGGAAACACAAGCAAGTGAATCATCACCATTTAGAAATAAGATTGCATAGACAATTTTAATTTTTTTAATGAATCGTGCAGCCCCACCAGGCCACATCCTCACTGCCACATTGAGGGCATTTCAGAAGTGTAGAATTGTGCCCGCCTGATTTTGTTCATTTACTCTTTTTTCCTTTCCTTTATGGTTCTACAACAAAATCAAATTGGTGTAAGTCAGCAGGCAACTTATATACTTGGTTTCTTTCGTTGTCTTTTTTTTTTTAAATTATGCCTTTGTTCCATTTCATTGTGCTGTAGCTTACAGACAAAGGTAATGCTGTTGAAAGTCTAGTTATGAATGTACATTCATCATTCAAATACATTCATCCTTATTATTATATTGTATCTACATTTTACATACAGTGCCTAGCAGGAGAACTCAATCTGCTCTGTGCAATGCGCTCAGCTCCGTCACAAATAGACAAGGCGTGTATTTTTCTGGGACGCTTCTGAAACCTGCTGCGTCGCTTCTGCTGGAATCGTCTAGAGTGGGCACGATCAGCTTGGCCGTGATCTGAGTACGTGCACTTTTCTAGTTAAGATACTGTGATGTGACGAGAGCTGATGTATGACATTCGTGATCCCGAATGAGTGACTGTGATTGATCAGGTGAACGTCTGTGGCTGCTGGTACCTAATGGGAAAAGCAGCTGGACCACAGACAGAGCGTGGGAGAGAGTGTGTCTTTGATTTGTCACAGTGCTACCGTGGCCACGCTAATCAGTCAAATCTGACAAATTTTCTTTTTAAAAGTCTGCTTTGTTTTAGACTTCCATCCAAATCCACATAAGCTTGTACTTTCAGCGTGTAGTTTTTCACCGGTCTCCTGTCATTCCCACACTTGAGTCTCACTCTTTCTCTCCACACCTTTTATGTCAAGGATGGTGGGGCAGCAGCTGTTAGTGACACTGCAGACTGGTGGCTGCATGTGTGTTTGTCAGTATCCATCTCAGGGATATGGAAAGTGTGTGAGTGGAAAGTGTCTTCTGGCACTGTTATTGTTTTTCAGTCACCGATGAGTCACGTGATGAGTGAATAGCATAACAAAAAGGAGAACAGGAGACAGATCTCTCTCACATACACACTCTTAATATTATTTTGTAAATTTTGCTCTGCCAGTTTCTTTTCTCTGGGTTTTGTCACAGGTGGCGAGAAGCCGGTGTGTGCGACAAGGTGTTGATTTACACACACAGCAGGAGCTCCACATGGTAACCAGGACCAACCAAGAAAGAGTAATAAAAACAACACCTTGTGAGTTTACTCTGTAGAGAGAAGGGGAGGGGCATGAACTCAGTAAAGATTGAAAGTTGAATAGTGTAAACATTTTTTCAGGACTCAGCGGGGGGGTGATTGGCACTCTTAGGGGGCTTAGTAGGACACTTGGGGCACACAAACACACATGCTAACAAATATGACCCTTACATAAGTTGTGTAATATTAATGATATTGCCAAGGGGGTTGCAGTTGAGGTGTCGTTTCATAGTATGACCCTTTTACTATCATTATATCTAAAGTAATCTATTACCTGAAACTGAAAGCATAAGCACTGCAATTGGAGCACACTCAGCATTACATCTGCATGGCACTTCAGCAGTAATACTATCACACCATGAGCCATAAATGTATATCAGTTCGCCTGTTATTTACACCTGACCCATTAACATTGAAATTTTTATTAGTGGTAAAAGCAGCATGTGTGAAAGTGCTTACACACACACACACACACACACACACATACACAAAGACTCCTTGCAGGTCATCTGTCTGGCCTCAACACCTGGTCAGTGAGAGGAAATGAGAGGCGAGCCATCTCAGGACAATGGCCACATTGTCCGTGCGGCTCTGACCTCTCACACACTCACAGCCAGTTCGCAGAAAACAGTCACGGCACCATGGGAGGCCTCGACCAATTGCACACTGCACTGGCCTCTGTGACACTGTCCATGTATCCTGTTGCTGTCAGCGTCCTCTCTCTCTCGTTGTTTCTCTCTTTCTGTCTCTCTCATTCCTCCTTTTTTCTTCCACCTCCTGTCTTTCTGTTGCTTTATCTCACTCTCTTTCACACTTCCTCTCTCCTTGAACTTTAGCCATTTGGCGCAGAGCGTTAGAAATGCAAAGAGATGGAAAGATGAGATGACTTGTAGCAACATATGTGGGCAGTTACTGCCTCCTAGAAATTACTGTACATCTGTATGTTACTAAACCTCTTTCTTAATTACATTTATGTGGCAGAATTGCTGCCTAGATTATGCCCACGGAAAACGACTCTTTTAGGTAACCACACACTACATTCGTGTACTGTGTAGGCTTCAGAGGAAGGTGGTTGGGGAGGATGGCGGGTGCAGGAGCTTAACACTAGATCCATGTCCAGACTTCTATTTTCTGTTACATTTTAATAAAACACATACAGTACTAACAAAGACTTCTGTCTTTGATTCTGGCAAGAAATTCACTTTAGTTAAGGTTAGGGTAAGATCATGATTTCAGTAGAATGTTAATATAAAAGGTAACTAAAGTAATAATTCTACGAGTGGTGGGGGTGTGCCTTATCATCTCGTTCACAATCATTTCTAATATCATATGAATAATTCATATACTGATACTTGCAATATTTCGACTTGTTGACATATTGACGTCAAACTGTTACGCAAGGCAACAACAAGCATGTCTGAAAGCAAAGTTATTACAGACTCTGCGAGGTGGTTCCAAAAAGAGGAGCAGCTTCAGTAGTGTGGAATAAACTGCGGCGTCCTGAGTGTTTTATGAACAGCAACGGACTTCTCAGACTCTTTTAGTGACTTACCGCTCATTTAGCGGTTTTACCAGCAGCAGCTCAGCGTCTCTCCCCTCTGCTCTCACATGGTAGTCGGTGTTGTCAAGTGATTTTTCATAAACCTTTGGTAATGTAAACCTATGTGACACCTGTGGCTTAACAAAATACTACATATATGTGAATGTGCAATAGTTATGGTATCATAACAGCCTGTTACAGGTTACAGAATGATGATTAGAGGAGAAATGGCAGAGCATAAAGGTCCAGCTGGAAAAAAAACAACTCAGTCATTTAGGATTTTGCTAAAAAAGAAGGAAATCACCTGTTGATTTCCCTGGGTACTTTTTTTGTATTTGTATTTGTATTTACTGTTTGAATGAGTAATTTGTGGTCGATTTTATTGTGTTGAACTATTAATATTGTATACAGAATCTGAATATCACTCTGAGTTACTGTTGTTGTTCACAACCTAAAGAAATGAGAGATCATTTTAGCTTATTTTCTACTGAATATTTGAAGGCAAACTGTTAGGTTCACATGGAAAATGGATAACTCATTTTGTTGCAATTCTGTCTTGTTAAATTAGTAATATATATATATATTTTTTTTTACTAATTTTTCATCGTCAAGAATATCGTTATCGCAAAAATACCCTGAAATATCACAATATTATTTTAGGGCCATATTGCCCACCCCTATTTATGCAGAAAACAAATGAAGTACATGGTCAGTCAACATTTCTTCCGATACATTCTGTATCAACATTTTTGTGCTGTTCCAGGTATGTTAATTAGCTACTTTAACTCATTGTGTTAATAGGAGGCACAAGTTGCTCAGAATTACTTTTCCCTCAAAGCATATTTGCTGTGTCAAATTATTTATACATAACGTAATATCTAGGAGACAGGGCTCATCATTAAAAACTGTAGACTGTCAGCTCTGAGATGGCGTTAGATTCCCAGTCTGAATTGTTTTCCCAGTCCAGCCACAACATACATTCACATACAATGTCCCTGTATACGTGAGGGAACAATTTTGGTCGCAGCATGGGTGTGCATTTGGAAGTTTCTGCTAACACAGTAAATCAAAATTGTAGAGGAAACAGTATATTTATGCATATATAAATACAAATCAAGGCAACAAACATGACAGGGAGCGAACTGATATGTTACGCTAATAGCTATCCCACTAGACTGCTTTGTGCTTTTTATTTTCTCTCCAACCACACGCTGAACTGCTCTGCCAAACCACAAACTAAAAACAAGGGATGTTAAGAGATGTGAGAATGGGAAGAGGAAAGAAAAGCAGAACCAAGAAGGTGGGTGTGAAAACAGGTCATGTAAGCTGTAGAATGTGTTTGCTTACAGCCCATTCACCTCCAGAGCAGGGCGGGGGTGAACACGCTCTATATATAACTGCAGCGAGGGTGCTTTGGTGTGGCTGCTCATCTCTCTGCCCTATAACTGACTCCAACTGTATAGACTACAAATGTACTAAAGTACAACCGCAGCTTCCTCTTAGCTTTCATTAAAGCCCAAGCTAAACAGAGACGGACAGAGACAGAGCTCCCTTCTCAGACTCATTAAAAATCACTTTATCCCCAATATCCCTTTTTTCCTCATATATGGTCATATAAAACATTTTTTCGGCATGTTTAAAGGTATGACATACAGTATATTTTGCTCCACTTGCTCCAGGACTTTATTAAAAGTTCATCATATAAAGTGAAATATATCCAAGATATTATATTTTATAGTTTGTCTAGTACATGAAATGGAAATTCATTTTATAGAAAAACTTTTGAAACTTTGGAGCAATGTTTGTCTGCGCACAACGCATTTATAATTATGGTCCACAGGGCTAAAAAGGTAACACAGATCGGAAGTAGATTTTAAACTTTAAAGGGCGAACCACAGTCTCAGCTCGTGTGAATGGGTGAGAATGGCAGAGAGGCTGAGGCTGTACTTCAATCTGGTGGCTCGTCTGTGATTAATGGGTGTGAATGTGACCCTGAACTCGATGGTGGACCTTTGTACACTGGAGGCCACATACAGAAACCAGTAAAACACACACTCACACTGCAGACATACTGGAACTGTGTGAAATAAATAGCTTGTGTCAGGGTGGTGACTGCATACAGCCAGAGTTGCATTTCTTCCTGCATTTCTGCTTGTGATAGCATTGGGGAAAAAAATAGACACTTCCTTATCACATACTCAGTTTATGTTTGTTGTTTCAAGGCGAATTTTCTCAGCAGAAACACACATTACTAAATAAGGTTGTTTTGTGGCTAAATGTCAAGTGTTTAGCTCCAGTAGTCAGACATCTCCTTTAGAGCAGGCCATCCATCAGCAGGAGTCAGGCTGGCTGCAGGGTTCTGGGTCACCTTACACCGCGTCTCACACCACAATCCCTGTCCCTCTCTGCATTTTTACCCTTGTCAACTTCTTTTTTCCTCCCCATCTCAATGCATCATTCCTCCCTCCTTTCATCCTGCAAACTTTCTCCCTGTCCTTCCTTCTGTTTTTTCTCTCTCTCTGGGCTTCTGTACTTCTTTTTCCCCCCAGGCGCCATCACTCTTTCCCTTCCTCCCTCCCACAGGCTGGGCAGTAAAACAGGAGCGGGCTCATGGGAGGCCATTAACCACCAGAAACGCGGCATTAGAGCTCTGCTGCAGAGCAAACGACTGCAGACTCTTTTACACAACCGCTGAACCAAGTATGGTAGACCAGCACTGTGCAACAAATGGGACCTCTGGCCCCTGCAGCTATACACTGTGAACGGCGGTCAGCAATAGATCTTACTGTTGTATCCAACAAGCTGATGACAGTAGAGATTTAAACAAATATTAATTTATTTGAATTAGTCTCAGCTCTGGCTATTTTGTTGATTTAGAATACACACAATACAGAGTAATATTAGGCTTCCTGTTTTTTAAGATAACATCTGCAGTTTTGTTCTGCCTAAGACAGATGACAGGACGTTGCACATTGCACAGTGTTTTTTAAGAATGAGCATGGGCTACTCATTCTCATGATTTTTCATCAGTCAGACAAAACATATATCCAGCTGTTCTCGTGCATTGTTTGTACGTACACTTGCAAAAAGTAATGTATCACGATTCATATATAACCCACGTAATAATGAAGGCTGCAATCATGTGACCAATGTGCTGATGGGAGTAAAGAAGAAAGTAACTTGCATGAGGAGCCAGGTTGGTGTGGTGGATGGGTCGGAAAACGTGGAAAACAAAGTGAACTTTAGCCCCATTTCCACCAAACACTTTCAGGATGGTACCTTTGGAACCAAAAGTAAGTCTCTGGACACAGTACCTAGACAAAAGATCCGTTTAGCATTTCCACCGCAAACAGTACTTGTATTTTGTCATCACTAGTGGCACAGATCACCTCATTAATCGTCCACAGAACAGAGTTGCACGACATCATTTTCAGAACAAAATTGAACAGGTAAGAGTGAGAGTCTCTCTCTTGGTCCTTCTCAGGCAAGCGCAAGGGTTTGTGTTGCCGTGGCCCACAGGAACAATGCTCCACAAGCCTTTTTTTTCCTCTAAGTGAGAAATAGAATATACGCAGTTCACCAAATCTGGTCGAAATTAATATATATTTTTAAAAGCTTGACTTTCCACTCATTACTAAAAGTGTATGTCATCCAAGAGAGACAATCAAAACTGCTGGACCGCTCAAAGTTGTCACAGTGAAATTTAAGATGTGTTGATGGATTCACATCTTCAACTCATGCATTGAGTAACAATACAAGTACACGTTCCACCTTAAAAGTTTCCGGCAGTAGGCCTAGTAAATTAAGTTATTTTTTCTCAGACTACAGCTGCTGCGAGAGGCAGCAAAACATCATTTCATAATATGATTACATAACCTTCAAAACCAGCCACAGCTCAGCCCTGAGCTGACTGTCAGCTATTGACCAATCAACAAACTCCAGTGTTTCTAGCTCCACCTTTTAGTACCGGTTCTATGTGTCCCAACAGAGGGGTGACCAAAAATGGGGACGGTTAGGAATGGTTCCATTTGCACCATCCAACCAACAACTTTTTACAGTAGAAATGGAAAAAATGCGCACCAAACTAAACTGAACCACACTGGACTGCTCAGTGGAAAGGAGGCGTTTGAGTTGTTTCACGGTACTTTGTCACCATATTTCTTTTCCTCTACCTAACCAAAGTAACTTTGCTTGCCTAAACCCAGCCATTCATGACTTTACGTTAAGTATGTAACATCATTCATTAGGTGCTAATTCATTAGGCGTCACATGAACCGTTGTGTGTGCATTTTCTTTAGATATCAGCAATCGTTGTATGCAGATATGTTGAATATACAAGTAATGACATGAAGAAAAGAAAGCAACGAAAAAGTAACAAGCCAGATTTGCACTATGTGAACATTAATCATTGTAGTTATCTTGTAGTCCTTCATAACCTTTTTGCTACTTGTAGCCACCACTGCTTGACACTGCAGAAAACAAAGCCAATGAGCCTTTGACTCTGCAGTTATGGGATGTAATTCTGTTCTTGGGGTTCGGAGTTTGATGAAGGAGCTGGTCACTGGCAGACAGACAATCACAGCCCCTGATGTTGCGATCCAGGGCATGCTACATTACTCAACACCCAGGGAACTGACGAAGCATGGCCTTCCTTGGCACAGTGACTTAAGCTTTGAATTAAGGCCTTTAAAGAACATCTTTGGATTACTGCACATTTGAGTTAGTTGCACTGATTTGTTGCCAAAAGCTTTGGTAATCAACAAATTCTCTATGGCCAGAGAAAGTCGTCTGATTCATCACCAGGCATTTTAAGAGATAAAATAATCAGTGAAAGGTCATTACCTTTGCTAAATCTTATGCGGCAATAAGACCAAACTGCTCCCTCTGTGCTTCTGTTCACAATTAGAGGCAAACACATTAATTATGGGAAATTACAACTTTGAGGGTGAAGTCATTTTGGAGAAAATTATTTCCAAACTAACTTTTGCTTTGTTTTCAAAGCCCCTGTAAATACAGAACTGAGCTACAAGACGTCAAAACAACAATTTCAGAAAAGGCACATACAGTAAAGGTTCTCTTTATGTTTCACTAATGTATTTAGTGAAATTTACTTATCTAAATGAAGTTGTCTAAAATGATTTTTTAATAAGAACCTGTTGCTCAGGGAGTGCTGTATTGGCATGTGTGAAGTTTGACTGGATGAGGGCAGACTTGCTCGGCCCTCACCCCGGCCAGGACAGCTGCATTGAGGACTAAACCAGACCTTCCTCCTGATGTCCCTTCCTCAGTGCCACACACAGAGACACACATTGATAGGATTTTCTACCCTCTGCTAGGCTTTAGCTGGGTGCCGATCTTGCGTGTGGTCTGTAAGGCAATGCCCTTGTTATGAAGTGCTACGTGCTCGAGACGCTTACCTCAGGATTTACATGAGAGGGAAGTCTCAACTGTACTCCTGATGCAAAACCCACACACACACATTCACAATTGCCACCAAAGGCCAGGTGGTAGTGTCTCACTTACGAACAAAGGCGGGCTTATTCTCACGTATAGTGTGTGATGGGAGTAATACATTTGTCATAGCAAGTAGACTAAAGCCACACACATCCTGTCTAAATGGAGGGTTGAATTACTGCTATCAAGCTATCAAGGAGAGGCTAGAGTTACCAGGGTTGAAAAAAGGGGCAGTAGCATCAGTTTTTGTGTTGATGTGTCACATGCAGAGTCACCTGGGGGCAGCTTTCATTGTCAAGCTATAGCCTGACTTTACCTTTTCCCTGCAACAACACTGAGCAGTTTGAAAGACTGACACTGTAAAGGCATATTCACCTTCTGACATATCCTACAATTAATCCATTCGCCAGCCTCCCCAGCCTTAACCTTGACCATCAGCACCACAACCCCAACCTCACAATAGCACCCTATAAAATATGAGGATTAAGGACAAGCCACTTTTTTTTTGTCTTTACAAAGACATGCAATAACTTAACTTACATTTTTAACAGAAGCAGTAGAGAAATCTGTTTTCCAGTGCTCAATATTGGGTCCACAGTCCCACCTCAAATGGAAAACACATGCTACTAAATCCTTTATAATGAAATTAAATAACACACTATTACATTTTTATTACTTACATAAAATATATTGCAATAGCTAATTTATGCAAATGCCACTGATTATACCAATAAAATCAGACTTTGTGTGTGAGAAACCATACTTGCACGACTTTAAATTCAGTAAGCAAATAGTGTGTGCTGTTAAGATTACATCAGGGATGAGCCTGTCACTGACATCAACTGCAGGCAGCCTGCTGAAACAACCCAATCTGCATGCCACTCAATTAATTGAGTTTTCAGTTGTGCTGGAACATGATCTCGTACTTAGGGGGCTGTTCTTCAAATTGGTTTCAGAGTTACCCTGCTTAATAAAGATCAAATAGAGATGTCTCGAGACACCTGTGTGCATGTGTGTGTGTCTGTGTGTGTGTGTGTGTAATGTAACAGAGACCCCTCGACTGCTCCCCAGAGACAGGCTTGACACAGAAGCTAAGAATAGCCCTGGCTGTATTACCACCAGTCAGGGGGGGGAGAGAGGGGGTGACGGGGAGAAGACGCGAGAAGGGGGGGCAAATGACACTATGCCACATGGGAGATGACTGGAAGACACAGGAGCCTCCGTCCTTCATTGGACATCTCTTTTACCTGGCATAGATAGATACACATGACCTAACTGACAACCCCTCCAACCTCTCAAAGAGAAACACACACACACAAATGCATGCTGCCGCTGTGCCTTACACATCAGGCATGTGCGGGTTATGGCCTTTGGAGCCTAACCTCTTATTTTTAGACTGAGTAAACAGTGGTCTGTGCTTGAGATGTCCATCATCACTGGGTGTGATGCCATGAATTGTAGGGAGGTGGGTGGAAAAGATGAAGAGGAGGAGGAGGAGGGGAAAGGGAAGAGCAGGCGTCAAGAGGAGGGTACAGGAGGAGGAGATGGATAATCATCAGGAAGCACCCAAGACACATTCTTGACTTCAGATTCATGAAGACCTAGGGCTATTATCTCTGATTAAAGGACAGAGGTGCAATCTGTATCACCGTTTGGCTACTGCTGTAATTTCAAAAGAATTTTTATTTCAGCCCAACAGAGCCGTATTTATTGGGTTTTGGTGGAGCCTGGGTTGGAGGATGGATGGATAATCAGGGAGCGGCAAGAAGCTTCAAAAACAGCACATCATTGGATGTTGAACAGTATGACCTGTGCTACTCACATGTCACACATACACACACACACAGTCTTCTCACATGTCGGGTGAAAGGTCGCGACCCTGCACTAACAGCTCTGTTTCCTTTGCCATTGAATACGAGAGCTTCACCCAGGATCCCTGAATGGCTCAGAAAAGGAAACACCGCACTGAATGACCCATCAAAACAGGCGCATGACAGCGGGCCAAGGACTAACTGCATGTGTGAGTGTGTTTGCATGTGTGTCTGTGTTGACACTAAGAAAATGGAGACATGAATAGCTACATTCAGGCCAGCAAAACAGCTACTCTAGAGGTGGTGCTACAGCAGTATTGGTGATGATGTCTGATAATCACCCGTCATTTTAGATAATTGGGTAATTGGGGTAATGGATTTCACTGTGGTCCTCTGAGCTCATCATTACAAACAGGTATGGACTGCTATATTTACACCATCTACACTAGCAGTCCAGTGGCATAATAGGATGAACCTGAGGTAATTGGCTGTGGGCTGTATTTTTATTTTGGGTTTGAATACATGACAGAGAGTGAGAGCACACACAGACAAAGACAAAACCAGGATTTGAGAAAAAGAGAGTGACAGATGTAAAAAAAAAAATAACTGAGAGCGACCGAGAGGCTCTGCCAGGTGGTTAATGGTGGTTCAGGGTTGTTCAATGTACAACAGGGGGAAAGACGGAGCACATTACAATAGCAGCCTAACATTAAGGTCCCACTGCCATTTTAGATTTAATGACATGCTGGGTGGTGTCCAACTACATTTAATGCGCTCATCTGCATAATAGTGCTGCCCTTACAGCACTCGCAGGGGCGCAATACCTCTCTGTGATCAATCTCCCTCTCTTTATCTCTCCCTTGCACTCTTTCATACACATACACACACGCACTCACACAGACACGCACAAGAACAAATGACCATTAGCATACACTCTGCATAAACGAAGCCAGTGGAAAAGGGTACAGAGGGCCATTTGTGTATGTAAAATATGATCAAGCCAAATTACCAGTTGTTAAAAATTATCCCTCCACCATTAAATAGTTTGTCTTTTATATTGCACATTAATATCATGGGCATTTTCCTGCAACATTTCCCTTTACACTAATGGTGGCAAACATTTAGATTTTGTTACTGGAGATGCAAAATTGTTTCAGAGTGATGACAGAACAAACAGCAGTGAAAGATATTCTATTAATGAGGCAACAGTCGAATGAAGTTCAAGTCCACAGTCTTTTACACTGTCTAGCGCTCCCAAGATAGATAGCAGACGCCATCGACAGGAATAGTCGAGCCTTGAATCCAGCGAGCAGACCTGAACAGCTGGAAGTACTGAGACTCATGAATCTTCTGAAATGACACTTTCCACTGAGAATGTTATATCATTTATCAAGTTGATTGTGACTTTTATTTCATCTCTCCCTCTCTCCCCTTTCTCTCCAGGTAACACACACATATATCTGGTAAGTAGGAACCTGAACCACCATAAAATTCAGAGCAGGTTGGATGTGACCTCCACGTCCAGCGTGAAATATATTCGCTGCTTATTCTTTCACATATTTCAACTTTAAGCATGGCTGATGGAGCCATAAAATGGCAGTGAGAGTGGTCATCTGTCACTTGCACAAGGCTACCGAACATCCTCTGCCCTGATGATAGCGTTGCCCTTCATGCTTGCCAAAAATGGTGCCTCAGTACCTCCCACTGCGCAGGTACCTCTAATGCAGTCATGTATTTCTTTGAATGTAGTTGTGCCGGGATAAGAGTTGAGGTGGGCATCTGCTGATCATGAGACTCAGCCCAGTTCCTAATACCTGCAGCTGAATTTAAATAGTTGTAATTAAAGTGGGATTTTGCACATCATGCATCTTAAATGGAAATTACCTTGCATCAGCATTTACATGAGACATATGGGAAAGAATATTTCCATTTTGATCTGACTGAAGCATTGACCATGTGTGTGTGTTTGTGTGTCAGGAGGCCCTCATGCTGGAAGACAGGAATGTGCCTGCCATGAAGCAACATGACAACCAACATGCACATGGATTTGGGAAAGACATCAAAGGCCGAGCCATATGGGTAAGGTTATCAAAACCACAGGAAGGAAGAAGGGACGAAGGAGGCAGGGAAAGGAAGGAAGAAAAAATAAAGAAACTACATAAATAAATTTAAAAAAACACAGTCCATTTCACAGTCCACCATAAATAATAATCATAATAGACTACCATGTGTCTGGTGACGATTAAGGAAAGTAATTAGCAAGGAATGAATGTAGAATGAGCTCATTAAGACAAATGCTAAAGGACGGGAGCTTATCACACTCAAAGGAGCCCAGGCAGCTTCGCTTTCATGAAAGCACTGAATCATCCGTCATACAAATCAGTTTAAAGTACAAGGAAGACCTGCTGTGATCACCAGGCCATGGCATCGGTTTTGTGAATGATGAAGCGGTGTATGGGATGTAGAGGCACGGATGTCATTTTTCATTTCCAGCTGTACACAATAGGCCTCGCAAACTGGACTGTTTCCCTTCTGATGACTGGCATTCATTACCGGGACATCTGAATGGCCCTGAGTCTGAAAAGGAATTTCACTCAATAGCGAAGCGTGGCCCTACCATTTATCCTTTAAACTGAAACTGATTAATACTGCGAATGTCAATACTCACTGCCTCTGCACTGCTTTTTACTGCCGCTCCCAGCTGCAGTGCCAGCACCAAATGTTGTTAGCAATCGTAAATAGAAATGTGACACGTCAAACGCTCGTCTAAATATATATCTTAGTCTGGTGATGATATTGCACTTTGCTTGCAGTGGGGTTAGAAGCACGTAAGGTCACAACAAATCTGCCTTCTGTGTCTAATTTAAAACAACATTTCTGTTATTATTCAGTGTGGGTTTTTTATTGCTTCTCATGGAAGTAAACTTTGTCCAGATTTTCTGTTATGTAATGTTGTGAATTTGGCGAGGCACCTGGGGACTTAAATCAAATACCCCTTGGTCTTAATAAAACAGTTCTGCTTGGAACGTATCCACAGGAAAACAGAGAGGAACATTGTGTGTGTGTGGTTGCAAAAGAACAACAAAGTGTTTGCAAAACAACCAATGTGAATCTTATAAAACAGAAGTGACGAACCAGGTTAAACATGCAGAAATGCTTTAAGTTCTCCTGGAAATGTTTTGAGTCAAAGGAAACAAACTCTTATGCAAATGCTTATTCACTCACCACCAGAGACATAAGAACAGAGGTGCCTGCAGTCTTGACTGTGCTTAACAGTATCAAGTGGAAATCCACAGTGCTGCAGCTGTTATAGTGACAAACATTTCATCTAAGCTTTTGATCTCCCGACGCTGGCAACTCATCACCATTCACACCTTTGGAAAATACTTAGAGCGTACCGTGTGAGCACACACACACACACACAGTTGCACACACGCAGTCTTAAAAGCAGTCAAGAGTCTCTACGCCACCTTGTTTGTTAATGTGTTAAACGGAGCTATGATACCTTTCCTGGGTTACACAGCTAAAGTCCCTGTTCTCGGAGCCAGCAACGAGTATTTGAGCTCGATCTGTTATCTCATTACCACTGTCATAACTGCTGGTGACGATTAGAAATGGTTAAACAAAACAGATTTAACTGCACAAAGCCAATCCAGGCCCACAGCACATGGGTATGTTAAACCCAACACTGTGGGTTTGACAGTAGAAAAAGCTATTTAGGCATTTTTCTTTTTAAATTAAAAGCGAGTCAAAATAAGATTAAAAAAAATAAATGTATAGCTTATGAAATCAAAGTTAAGATTGATCCACAGGTAAATGCAAAAGCAAGACCAAGCAACTGTAATATTGTACCTGGCACATCACCTAACTCTAATAAAAACAAAACCCAGCGACACACTGCTTCTTCACACCATAGTGTGGCAATCACAAATCATAAATGTCAATAAAAATACAAGACATGCACTTAGTCATCAACCAATTAGGCAAAAAACACATGACAAGCCTGTAATAAAGTCCCCTAAAGCTGCATGATACAGGTTGTCCTACACAGCGCTGTCACACACTGTCCCTCAGCCCAGTGTCCCAGAATGAGCAAGAGAATTAGTGACCCCAAGAGGCAAGTATCTGACCATGGCAGGGGAAAAAAATGCAACTCCCATTGTTATTGGTTATAATGCGTAACAAATCGGCTTTCAAAAGGAGACAGAATTTTTCTCACCTTGGAGTCAAGCAGAGAAAGTCGAGTCTAAGGGCAGCGTTGGAGGGGTGTTTGGTTTCAGCTGCCAAAGCCTCGGTGGTATGATGTGATGTGGTATGACTGAAGAAGGAGGAGATGCCATTGCATGCCATCAGGGTGTAGAGGGATACTAATCCCATTCAAGTATCCACTTTTCTCCCTCACCTCTCTCTCTCTCTACCGCTCCTCTGCCTCCTTCCTCTCCCTCTCCTCGCCCTAACATCTGACAGCTCTGACCACTTGCCAAGTATCCTACTCTGAGATCAATATGATGAAAGCCTCTCGCTCTTTATCGCCGTATCCTTTTCTGTCCTTCCATCATGGTGTCCTACTGTTTTGTTATTGCTCCCTGCATCTGTCAGACAGGGCCTAAAAGAATTACTTTATCACCATAAATCATTGTAAATTTGATTTGGGGGCGACTGAGAAGTCGGGGAACAGATGGACGCTCTGATGGTTTAATCTCTCTCCAGTAGCTGGACTGCTTCCGGACCCCTGACAGTGTCAAACATTGTCAAACTGCTACGGAATTAAAATGAAAAATGAGATACAGGAGTGATGATGTGACGGCACTCATTCTGAACATGAATATATATAAATAGATTGACATGGAATCACTCGAGAGTCAGCCTGAGCTTCCTTTCCTTGCAGTTGATATCTGCCACATGAATCTGGGAAATATTTTCCAAATGAGATTAGTGCAGTCTGTGTGGCTGCAGAGCAGTGCAAGGATAAAGTTAAGATATGTGACCAATTGGAAAAACCGATTGAAAGGCTAAAGGTCAATGAGGTGTGGCATCAAACTGTACTGAAAGCCGTATCCATTTCATGGATATGCACGTTGTGTTCGCCCCTGGGATCTGTGGATGCCAGCAGCAATATGAGACACACACAGACACACATGCAAACACACGTACAGAAACACATACAGTTAGGAATGTGGTCTGTTCTGGTATTACACACACACACACACACACACACACGCACAGTAATCCCTAATG
>JAPZEB010000023.1:15804158-15821491 GCA_029783705.1 Chaetodon striatus
TTGTCCGTAGGTGTGAATGTGAGTGTGAATGGTTGTCTGTCTCTATGTGTCAGCCCTGTGATAGTCTGGCAACCTGTGCAGGGTGTACCCTGCCTCTCAGCTGGGATAGACTCCAGCCCCCCCCCCTTGACCCCTAACAGGATAAACAGTTAGAAATGATGATTGAATGAATGAATGAATGAATGTTGTACTATAAAGCTGTGATCACCAATTGAAATATTGTATAAAAATCCTAAAAGAGTCATTCTATCCTGCTCATCATCTGTTTGAACTGTTGTCCTCCAAAAAACGCTACAGGTCCATCAAAACACACACCACAAGATTTATAAACAGTCTCTACCTCTAAGTCGTTACCATACTGAACTCTGACCTGAAGCAAACTCACTTTACAGTTCTTTTTCTTAAGTGCAATAACTTATTTTAACACCATAGCAACATTTTTACATTTTTATAAATATCAGCATTGGTCAGAATAGCAAACTTGTGTTAATGTTTTGCTGTGAAGTCCAGCCTGAGTCTGACTTATCATCCATTAATAATTGTGTTATCATGTATCAGAAAAAAATGTATTAGTCCAGGTGGTGGCTCTCTCTACCTTTTTATTGGCAGAGAAGACAGTGAGATAACATTTCTGTAATGTAAAAATGAATTTATGTGCATACTCATGTGCACAGCCAGACCTCCTGGATATTTTGCCATTACAAATACGACTGTAGTTGCTGTTCATGTGTCAGATTCTACACATTCTGCTTCATTTTTTTGGCTTCTGTGTCTATATCACAAGACAGTCCTGAGGGAGGAAGAACTCCTGCATTCACTCCTTCATCACTTTGTCTAGAGTACAATAGGTCACATATCATTGCATGCCTAGACACACAAACACAGAAAACACCCCATTGTGTTCATTACCCCAAAACACATGGCTGTCCCTAGGGAGCGCTCTGTTATGATTTCTGCTGTAGGGGATCATAAAGAAACACGCACACACACACACTCACTAAGAGGAAACACAGGGCTTTGTGCTGTGCAGGCCTATAAAGGAACACATGGGCCTTTAGTGGCCTCTGCACCTGTCAGTGTGTTTACATTCACCCCTGAAAGAGAGGACAGGGGACCAGTCGTGGGAGTAAATAAGTGTAGCGGGAAGCGGGGAGAGAAAGGAGGAGTGAGTGGGTTGAGTGGTAAGCAGGCCACTCGCAGTGGGTGGAGGAAGGTTTGTGTGTTTGGATAGGGGAGGTGAAGGCACAGAGGTGCTGAGTAAGCAGGTCTCTGTCGTCTCATTCAGGAGACGGGTGTCATCATCAACGAGTTGCTTTCAACACCTCAGATATAAACTCTCTGTTCCTGTGTGTCTTTCCCTGTCCACCATCCTGTCTCCCAGGACCTGAGTTTTAAAGGGACTTTGGTCCTATGCAATGACAATTAAAAAGAACTAAGTGATGCAAATTTGTTTAATGGTCACATAAATAAACATTAAATATGCACCAGCTGCAAAGTCAGCCTCTAATATGACCTAAAAAGGGTCATTTTCTGCACTCTGTCACCATCTAGTCCATCACATGCCGAGTTGCTACATTCACATACTCCTTGGACAGTCCTATTTTCCAAGATGGGAAGTTGTTCTTCCAACTTTGGTGTGTTCATGAGCTTTTAAGTTGTAATGTGGCATTCAGCCCAGTGACTTAAGTTATTTTTTTCTCCAACTCCAGCTGCTGCAAGAGGCAGCAAAACATCCTTTTATTTTATAGTTACAGTCCACTAATTAAACTCTCCACAGTATGAACACTGAATACATGAACTTCAAAAGCAGCCACAACTTTGAGCAGAGTGACCATCCGGTATTGACCGATCGACCAACTGCAGTGTTCACAGCTCCACCTTTTAGTTCCAGATCTGTGTGCTAGGTACCCCAACAGAGGGGGGACTAAAATTGGGGACGGTATGGAATAGCTCCATTGGTACCATCCACAACTTTTCACAGTGGGAACAGAAAAATAGCATGCTGAACTGAACCGTACCGTATTGAACTACTCGGTGGAAACAGGCCTATGGAGTTCTGAATTTGTTTTCTAATCCACCGCTCCATCTTCCTGCCTAAAACACAATTTAAGGAATCTATAGTCTCCTTTGAATAATCTACAGTGGCTCACAGGGAAAAGGAGTTGCATTCCAGCATGACGACTTCATAAGAAAATGCAAAAAAAAAAAGGTTGAATGCAAGCTAAAATGCAATTCTCATGTTCCTTTCCTCCCTTTTTCCATGTACGATATATAACGTCTCATCCCCATCCCTTCAGGTGGGCTTGGTTTAAGTCATTCTTCACCTTCCTCAGCACCAGAGGAGCTGCAGAAAATTTCAGAAAGCCCTGGACGCTCATAAACAACAATACTAACCTTACACAAGGAACTAGCGAGACCCTGGATTACTCCCTTATTACCTATAATTCCACAATAGATGTGACTTTTGGGTATTCAACTTTGTATATAGGCTGTGAATAATATCCTCTAGGCCCAAGCACTGTATTGTACATTCCCTGAGATAAGCAGGACCAGCAGCTCTGTGATTTGTGGTACAAACAGTTGCTGAAGTTCAAGGTTCAGACCTCACAGCCGGTGAGGTTCAAGTCAAGTATGTTTTTGGATGCCATGAAGTAGTTATGTAAGAAATAACTTTTGCAGTGACAAACGTCTGTTTTGGCCCTTTAACTTCCCTGCTTTGTGACCTGGCATGAAGAAAATGTAACCCCTCAGGTACAGTAAACTCAAGAGAAGCAAAAAGGCCCACCTTTAGACTTCAAAGAGAGCGGAGAAAGAAAGAGAAGGAAAGAAGGAAAGGAACTGTGGGGGAGATAATTCATGTTTGGGTGACGTGTTTGTCAATGAGTGCACTCGCTGACCTCCTCCTTGCGTTCAGATCCAGGTCTCTGTATGTACCACCGGATCTGGGCCTGCTGAGATTTGGGAATACATTCGAGGAAGGTGGAGTTGGTCTGCACACCATAGAGGACTCTCTCCTCCACCCGTCCCCCGACAAGACCTAAAGAAAACACGACTGTTATTGATCCAAGAGTCTTTTCTCTGGCTCTAAAGAAAGGTATCTCATACAGGTATTCTCTAGTGACTTGTTAAGTGATTCATTTAGCCGGTCGCTCGGTGTGTGTTTGGAGCTTGCACAGAAAAAAAGCAGACTTTCCTATAAAAACAGACAAAGGTGGAGTTTCTTGAGAGAACAAAGTCTACATACTGTCTTCTGTGTCCCAGCACTGACTGGCAGGGTCTCCATGCTTGATGTCCTGTCTTCTGGCTCGCCTGGAGAACAAACACACCAAGTCTATTAAGATTATGAGTTCATGCCAACTCTAAGGGACATGTAATCAAGATATATTTCTGTTTGATGGGACTGATCATTCTATATGTGAGTTAGCATTTAGCTTACATAATACCACCACCAAAAACACAAGTCAAACTTATGCAACACTGACTAGGAATGCAGTAAACATGTAAGGAGGTTGCCTGACCCTTACATCCAGCAGTAAATTTTCAAAATCACTTAAAATGTGATTTAAGGTGACCCCTGATTACTGGTAACCCTCAGTGTCTTTCTCTGGCCCTGACACACCAGGCCGACGGTCGGCCACTTGTCAATGTCAGGCCATCGGAGAGCGTCTGTCCCCTAAGTTTTTACGGTGTGTCCCATCCTATTGACCTTCACTGGCCACTGTTGGCTTTTCTTTTTTTGTGGCTGATTTGGCTTGTTGAATCAGCCGTGGTGATGGCTGAGCCCAACTGAAAGTGAGGAAAGTAAACAAACTGCAAACATCCAGAAGGAAATCAAAACAAACTTGCTATATCCTCCCGAGACCCTCTGTCCTCATGTCAGGACATCACATTTTGGGTTTACTTTACTTTATACTTCATTCTACTTAACATAGTTTCTTATGCCATGTAGTGGTAGTAGGAGCACAATACACGAATCCATGTAAAAAATAGAAGGCAGCCATCTCTGCAAAGTCAGTCTGCAGCCGATCCCAACACAAAAGAGGACAAGGTTTTAAACCTGATCAGATTTTATGGTTGAAACTTGTTCATTTATGATAAATAATGTTTGTGGTTTGATATGGCAACAAATTTGACCAATTTTAGCAACAGTAACAAGCTAATACACCGGTAATGAGGACGTACTCATTGAGAACATTGGGACTTTATTATCGTCTTGTTTGAGGACATTAGGACTTTATGGTCATCTCATTTGAGGACATTGAGATTTAATTGTTGTCCCATTTGAAGATGACTTGAGGTGACCAGACAGAACCAGTCAGCCTTTGTCACTGCCAGTTCTTTGATGTCAGTTTGGTGTGTCTGGGCCTTAAAACCAAAAGTGAATGCAGTACAAAATGTTTAAAGTCATTCTATCTTTTATTGTTATAAAAGTCAGTTTATTTAGGGGAAATTCACCTCATTCACAAATTGGTTGTTTGGTGTTATAGTAGAAACTTTAAAAATCAAGTTTCTTCGGCCTCTAGCTTAGTGCTGCTCACTTGGGCTCCTTCAGTTTGTATTGATTACACCTCCTCCACCTCCTGTCAGTCCTGTGTGATGGGACATCTGTAGCCTACACTCCCTGACACTGCAGAGATCAGCTTTCAAAGAGCCCTGGAGACCAAAAGCAGGGCCTCCACTGTTCCACAAACCATAACAGCATCCCCACTGGCCAATAATATGGCAGCGTGACCTCTAACTGTAGGGTATAGATTCTGTGGAGCCTCGATTCGTGCAAGCGAGCACACAAACAAAAAACACAGACACACATGCAGTACACACACTAACGTGCTTTTACACCTCAAGGACTACACTCCAGAGGTGTGGAGTGACAGTGGCATTAATCAGCTGAGGAGCAGCATCTCTAATCAATGACTCAAATGGACTAATACCCTCTGGCATGAAAGAAATGCTGAAGAGGTGAAGAGAACCGAAATAGAAAACATATTTAGCAAGAACTATGAACTCCGCCTGACAGTCCCAGAATAAAGAACCAGCCCCGGGAACACACACACCATCGAGAAGTAGGGCAACATAGGGTCAGTTTAAAGCAGTTTCTGTTCTTTCTTAGGATCACAAATATTTTCAGGTGTATTCTTTGAAATCATGCTATCAAGCATCAAAATGTTTAAAAAATCCTAGTGGCACCAAGACATTAGTGTGCAGCAGCTCTGTGCAAATAACAGAGTAAATCTAAAGTAAATTTTAACTGGTAAATTTCAAATTTTCATTGTGAGTTTTGTGCTTACACATGTACACACAAGTGTGTGTGCATGTGTGTCCAGGTTGCAAAGGGTCACATGTTTGAATTTTCTAAGTTTTGTGTTGACAATTCTACATCAATTTGTAAGGAATTTGTATTTCTCATTTTAAATGTGGAAGTGGCTGAGGGCCTCCTTGTTACTGCTGTGGGTTGTTACAGGCACCCCGTCTGCTGTAAATGAAACTTTGTCATCACTGTCACGTCTTTTTATCTCAAGTTTAGTACAATTACATTGTTTTGCTGGGTGACGTTAATTAAGACTGGTTAACCCCCAAGTCAAATGATTTTAAAAACCTTCATGTCTCCCTAAATATTACTCAGATTGTAGATAGCCCTACCTGCCCAAATATTAAATTCCCAGCTAAATCAATGCTAATGACTTGATTATAACAAGAGTTCCTCATAAATACTCAGCTGTGGGAGTATTTGCTAATGATGTGAGTGACCACTGTGTTGTAACCAGTGTTCTGAAAGCTGAACCTTGCATCATTATAAAAGGTTTTTTGTATCATTTACTTTACTTTTACTGAAAGAAAACTGATCTGATTGAAGATGTTGAAACAGAATGGTCATATTTTTATCATTGTTTTAGTGAAATCATTGCTAGACATGCTCCTCTGCGTAAGTGTAGCTTGAAGGGCCGAGATAATCGCTGGTTTTCCACAGAGTTATCTAGTCTACTACACAAGAGAAATAAGAAATAAGCTAAGGTTAGTTATGCTGTCTGTTCCTAGTGCTCGGACTGAGCTAAATAAAAAAGATTTTATGTGCTTTGCTCCTCTCACTTGAACTAACCTTCAAAAATATTTGAAACTATGTGAATCTCTCTGCTTGATTTTAAACCTCTCTTAAGTATAAAGATGAATGAGTCAGTTGGGTCTTCCAATTGTGTAAAGGTGTTGTAATATTTCCACGTTACTGTGTATCTTTTATGTTTTTATTGTGTGGTTGTTTGGCTGTAAGTTTTTGTGTGCCACTGTCTTGGCCAGGCCTCCCTTGTAAAAGAGTTTGGGGACTTACCTGGTTAAATGTGGGTTAAATAAATAAATATAAAATGTTTCAGTGTGGTCTTCTTTATAAACCCAGTTCTGTGTAACTTCATCATTTCAATTTAGGAAATGAAACATTTGAGCACAGGTTATCTGGCCTCACAACAAAGAGGTTTATCAGGCTCACAAACAAACAAAATAGTAATTAAAGAGATAAATTATCACGCTTTGGGTGAGGCTACATACTCTGAAAAGTGAATTCTCAAGAGTTTAGCATACCTCTTTGATGCAGGGATGTACCGTGAGCATGTGTGTCCGTCCCAAGCGCAGTATGGGTCTCGTGCCAGGCAGCATTCAGCACAGGCTTGGCCATACAGGTGACATCTACTGAGTGAAACCTGGGCTAGCCCTTCACTTGAGCCGACATAGAGCTGTTGCTAGAGTGAAACACACACCACATTCTGCTTCAGGGGGGGTAAACATACAGATCAATTTCAAGTTCGAATATATTCCTTTAGTGGTGCAAAAATATATACATAAGGAAAGTGCAACAACAGAAGCAGTCCATAAAACTGTACATTTTATGGTTTGCGCTACAAGAATTGTTTTTCCTTTACACATATAAACGTCATATATCAAACTTTCCTCAGGGTTCCTCCTGTGAATGGAGCTCAAGAATAACTCAGGGTCAAAGTGTTACAAAAATAAGACGAATAATTTAAAACCAGAAACTCCCACTTGAAACAAAGCAGAGATTTAAGGATTTTTTTCAATGTGAGGAATTTTTACAAATGTGGCCCGAAGGATCTGCTCTGACTCGTCCTAAGTTACAGAGAATCCTGCATAGAACTTCCAAACAACCTCTGAAAAACACTAGCGAGCGTTCACATACAGACACACGCACAGGTCAAACCCTGCTGGAGATTAATGGAAGCAGTGATTGGGGTTGAAGTGTCTACTGACACCCATGACCTTAGGATAATGAGGCAGAAGGGGGAGCATGAAATCGAATAGATGAATGAATTGTGGATAAAAAGAAAAAAAAAAACAGTATGTCTTGTGCCACATCAGGCAAATACACACAGCTGACAGCATTTGGCATGAATGAAGGCAGAGAAATAGTGTGGGAAGAGTGTGGGAATAAAATGGATGAGAATGATGCCGAACCTGTTTTGAAGACATCTCCATGCTGAGGATGGGAGTGGGAACCTGCGAAAAGTAAAACAAACAAATGTCAGCAGCTTTAATACCTCCATAAATATAAATTGCTGGAGAAATAAAACAACAGATGATTTTGTTAATTAATAGCACGGAAAAAAATCCATCAGCATTCCACTGTCTGTAACAGAGGCATGATGAATATTTCACTGTTTGATGAGTCAACTGTACCACAGAGGACAGCTAGGGAACAGTTGGCATCGTCGATCAAAAAGCTCGAAGCAAATGAAAGTGTGTGCGCTTCTGTATCCGTATTTGTGTGTGTAGCTGTGTTGTGCACAGAACCTGGAAAACTTGAAGTTCTTCAAGCACCACTTCCTCTGTTGACCAATTCTCCTGAGTGATGCTCACCACCTTCAGAACTGAGCCGACGTCTACGACAGAGAGCGAGACAAAGAAGCAGGAGGGGTGATTGGGATCAATGAAGCAAACCACACAGCATGAATTTTTCATTCAGAAGTGAATAATATAAACCAGACAGGTATGAGTATTGTTTTCATATCCAATGACAATGAGCACTTCTGGTGTGTACACTCGCACTTTTCTCAGGGCACTAACACAATTTCAACACTAGACAATTCTCAGATTTTAGTTTGAGAATTTCTGTTAAAATGTACAACTGTTCTAAGACATGGATCCATATGCAACCTTACATTTATTCATTTCTCCAACTGCAATACCATAACAGCACCAGATAAATCTGTTTAAGGCCAAACACAATTTATAGTGATGTAGTGCCCTCTGCTGGCCAAATGTGAAGCTTTAAGAGACAATTAAGAGGAGAGGTGAGTGTGTCTCACCTGTTCCCAGAAACATGACCTCATATTGTCCATCCTCCGCCAAAACTCTGTCCACCACAATCTGAGTCAGGGTGTAGTCCACTCGAACGCGTGTGAACACAGGTCGGCCAGTCAGAGGGTAGACGGAGCGATACATCAGAGGGTGGAATCGAATGAAACTGACCACCTCATCTGGGAAATCTTTGGTGGTCTTGATCCTTGGATCATATGTCTTGCTGGGACACTAAAGGACATAAATAATAAATGTCAATTTAGTGCAAAAGTTTTATAAAAATCACTCCACAAATGTGCTCAGTGACCATTTTCTCATAATTCTTCTCTGCCTCCTGTCCAACAATGTAACGGTGCTTGTCTCCCTCTGGTGGTCAAATGAAAAACAGCAGGAGCAGAAGCACATCTGGAACATCTGTGTCACTCCTGCTCCCCTCTTTCTGTGGATGCTATAGCTCAAACAGCTGTGCACCTGAAGCATACAGCGAACTCTCCTTACATCCCTTTCCCTCCCGTGATTACACTTTGTAAACAAAATGAAACAAGAATCTGATTAACATGTCGAGCAACCTCATCGAAGCCAAGGTTGTGTCATACATCATGTGCAGATGTGAGCATGCATACCCTACAGCATCTTGAACATTTCACCTTTGAATCCACCACTTTTAAATTAGGCCATGTTTATTATTCCGAATTAGGGAGACAGATTTTATTCGTCTAATTGAGAGGAGAGAATCATATTTAGCTGGGAGCAATCAAGTATGAGCTGTCTCTGCACCGTTCCAGGACGGGGATATGGTATCCTCCCCTCGTATTCCACCCATCTGTGGTCGGGCCCCTCCTTGTGGGCGTAAGGTCCATTAAACACGGCCCTTATGTCTGCCATGCTGTACACGCACACTGCTGAGCCACGGAAAATGGAGCTGAGTGGAAAGAGGGAACAAAAGACAAGGTTAAGGCTAGGGAAGAAAAGGAGAGACCACAGGTGATGTTGATGAATTTACCTGGAGGTGGTGAAGACTGCGTACACTTTGGGGTTTTTATCATCTCTGGTAGGGAGCAAAAATACATCCTCTATAAGAAGAGAGGAAGCAACAAAAAGGTTATTTGTTTTTATTACCTTTATCCGCACAGAGAAGATTTTTCAGCCACTGTGCCACTGCTGGCATAATTGAGGCTGTCCTTTTCAAAAGTGCACTCAAAAGGTACATTCTAAAAGAACCCAATTCATTGGTCTGGATTTTCGCTTTCTATTCTCACAATTACTTACGGAGCTCATCAAAGTGTGTGTCCACTCCGTCTGGTCCGGGGATGGAACACACAAGTCTGGTTTTGAGGAAGGTGGTCCACTTATTGGTCAGACTCCTCAGCCCACCCACATCATTCTGAAACACAACCACGTACACTGTAACAAAACCACAGTCAGCACAGTGCAGCTGTCCTACATGACCAAGAGACCACCACAATTAATAATACACACTTTCCACTTAACCACAACCCCACTGTAATCTATCTAATGGACCCACACACAGAGATAACACACAGCATCGCAGCCTAACTCCGATTTCCTGCACTAATTGGGGAAAATAAACAGGTGAACCGCATGGCTCTAGCATGGATCTGCTTATTTAACCAGCACAAAGGAGGCCTTCTTGTTAGTTTAATGACAGTCGAGAGTAATTGAAAAGAGAGAGGACCAGAAAGAGAGGAAAATGTTGAAGGAGAAGAGAAAGAAATGCTGGAAGAGAGTACTAAAATCAAGAGAAGCAGCAGGTTTCATCTTAGCATTTGAATTGCTGTTTTAAGTAGCAACCTTTGATTGAGCTATGGTAAGAGCATTCAAGTGCACCTCTTTGTGATGCATAGAAAACTTAAGAGATCCTCCTTATTAAAATTGGCCAGTGCACCATCTAAGTGGTATAGAAAAGACCATTACGATTTGACATACACAAAACCACCATTGTGTTTAAGAGACAAAAAGAAATGTAAGCACTTAATGAGGATGTTTCATAATGGTGATAATCTTCAAAGAGGATTGAAGTGAAGTGCCCTCACTCCTTTCACATGCAGAGACAAACACTTACACATAATGAAAGTGAAGGAAAAATACAAAGACCATATGAGAGAGATAGCTGAAAGAGAAGGAGAGGGCTGTAATCCAGAGGAATCTCCTCTCTGTCTGCCTTACAGCTTACTCCCAAGTCATAAATACGCTGAAAGCTTTTCTCTAAGAATGTAGCAATAGGTCTCCGAATGCTAATAGCAAACTGCTGTGTGGGCTTGTCCCATTTGGAATGACTAATGGCACACTGTATGGTATACAAAAGGTCCCTAATCATGAATCTATTCAGCCCTCAGTCAGCTGTGCAGTGCCATCCGAGCTTACAGTTGTTTTGACATGCTGTCAAACAAAACTTAATGGGTACTGAAACATGATATGCTTCTCAAATGTCTTGCAGCATCTAACAACGGAGCCGAGACAATGTTTGTATTGTCAAAACTGATTCAGTTTAGGTATGAATTTTTGAATCCAAGTTTGTTTTGCATTGTGCTTCTAGCAATAGACCTTCCAAGTGATGACTTGTCGCTTTTGTTCCAGTAAAGGCTGAATGCTTTCACTGTAAATTGCATTGGACAAAAGCATCTGCCAAATTAAAACAAGCTCATGTAACGTACTGGAACCACACAAAAAAAGCTTTCTTTATCACCCCTTTAGTAGAGAACACATGCAAATCCTTCAGCAAAAAATAATGATGACAATGAAATGGTGCAAAGATCTACATCGATCTCAGTGACAATGTAGGCAGCAACACTAAAAATGTCCTGTCAGCAGGACACAAAGGTGTTAACGCCATGATTTACTGCTCCTGACAGAGTCTTTCAGATGACTACAAAAGAAGAATGTATCAGGATGGCCTCCTCCCGGGAGACATAAAACACTTCTGTAGTGGCCAGCACAAAGATCCTTATCCGATCAGATCACTGTGGGAGTTAGTGACTATGTTTACACGCACACTAATACTCCACTATTATTCAGAATATGACAATATTCTGAATTTTACGCAGGTAATGTAAACAGTGTATTCAATTTGGATATTCCAGCGTAGACCTTATACTGAATGTAGCATTTCCCAATGAAGACATGTGGGATGTGCCAGTATTATTCGGGTTTTAGGAGCATTCTTTAGGAGCATACATCACAATCGTGAATCTCAACTGGGGTTTTTACCACAGTTTGCAACACATCGTCTCTTGCCTGTTTACATCCAACTAAGCATGTTGTACACAAACCAACTAGCCAACAGTTTGCAAGGCTGTGGGGCAGAGATGCATGCTCACATTTCTGGTCGAAAGGAGAAACTCATCTACTCTAAACCTTATTAGACATGTGCGAATATTACAACGCCAACCTTTGAAAGAAAGTGGCTGAAGGAATGAAAGACGGAGGCTGTTTTCACATGGTCGAACATCATGGTTCTTCATCAGTGGAAAATTTTATGATGGCCCTGCACTTGTATAGCGCCTTTTAGTCATCCAACCACTCAAAGCGCTTTTAACACTGCAAGTCACATTCTCCCATTCACACACACATTCATACAGTGGTGGCTGAGGCTATCTTTTTATTTTTTAACACACTCACACACTGATGGAACCGCCATCGGAAGCAATGTGGGTTCAGTATCTTCCTCAAGGATACTTGGACTTGCAGACTGGAGGAGGCAGGGATCGAACCCCTGATCTTCCAATTAGTGAACAACCCGTTTTACCTCTGAGCCACAGCCGCCCCTAACGAACAATCCAATTTGATGCAAGAAGCAAATTGACAAAAGCAGCTTTTCCATATTTTGATGTGATAAACGACATGTCAGGGCACATTATTCAGTGTATGCACGGCTGCATGTAAACAGAAATATTAGTGGAGTATTTATTTTCATTTGCCGTGTAAACAGCTTAGTAGGCATATTATCTTTTTTTGAAATAAGAGCAAATGTGTTAATCAACCACAAGAATCAGACTCGACCTGCAAACCTCCACTTTTAGGCATTATAGTAGCACAACTGTCAGGACTGATATAAAGACAGAGACAAAGACTGAGCACTGTGGTGTCAAGCTGTGTTTGTATTTGAGAGAGAGTAAGTAATAAAAAGATAGACAGAAAGTGTGGAAGAGAAAGTGGAAGGTGGACTATTGCAATGTTACTTTAAAGAATTGATCATTTACTTTGAATGCTGCTTCATCACCTTTTGAACTGCCCACCCAAACCCATGATATTTTCTAGTGAGCTCACTTAAACCTTGACCTGTGCATAACTAGTCATAATTTTCTGGCTCCTCCACACTTTGTAAGAGGTCTTCCACATCTGTTGTTCTTCTCCATAGTCCCACTATGTTGCACTGACTCTGTATTCCAAACACCACTTCTCTCATTACCAACTGTGTGTTTAAGTCCATGTAAAGGAATCCTAGTCGTGCTTTAACTCCTCCATGCCCTCTCTACCACCTGCCTGTCCACCCATCTGTTCCATCCTCCCCTCCATGCCTCTGTATACCGCCAAACTTTCCACACCTCTCTTGTGTTATATCTCACCTTGCACACACGAGCCACTCGGGACAGGATGCTCTTGTCGTTGCCTTCCCACGACACTTCGCGGAAGAAAAAGTATATCTTATCATCATCTGGATTGTAGGTGTCTGCAATGGGATGAGCAGATATAAACCTGGCCTCTGAAGACACAGGGAGGAAAAGAGAGAGAAGGGAGAGTGTAAAAATAAGTCAGGTAATGGATTTGCCATACGCTTCAGCCTCAAGGTGGCATTAACACTACACTTAGCACAAGTTTATTTACAATCTTGCTCTATTTCAACAGAAAGGTCTGATTTATTACAGTATTCTTTTTACTAAGCTCAAGTTTGGGCTGCACATAAATCCCCAACTTGCCTTACAGTTTGATACATGGGCTAATGCAGTGATTCAAAGGATATCTGAGTTAGTTTAAAAGCAGTTTTGTATACTTTTTTAATGATTTTCAGCCTGTCTGACAGTATCTGTTAAGCAGCAGTGTGCTGCTCAAACACCCAGGCTTACCTGGGTGTACCACAATGTAAATATTTTATTACAGGTATAAAAGTCCTGCATTCAAAATCTCTCTTAAAGCAATATTAATTGATTCTTCCAGCCACTTGAGGGCAGCTGTAAACACAACGTATTACAAATCACCACCTAATAAAGCTAGACTTGTTGGCAAACAGTTGCCTATTTACACATGAAGCAGAAACAGGGCGACATTAGTATTCACTGAAGTTGTGTTTCTGGATACCCAATGGATGTCTCTGTTTTGGTCTCCACCAACAACAGATAAAAAATTTCAGGTTCTTTAGCTTAATGTGCCATGAAGGTCACATGGTGGTTGCTAACATTGTCTGTTCTTGTGTCCTGTCTGTTGCAGCTGGAAATGTTGATTAAAACATTTTTGAGTGATAAACAAACAAACAAACAAAAAAAACAAGAGTAGAGTTGCCATAAAAATTGAGCATAACATTAGTTCCCTGCCTTAGGCTTTCTATGTGGGCGCATGGAAGGGCAGGGAGGTTTGCTCTCTACGCCTTAAGGCTTTCTACGAAGGCGGGCAGAAGAGCAAACAGGTGGGCTCTCTCCGCCTCATGCTTTCCACATAGGTGTGTGGAAGAGGCTTTCTACGTAGGCCTAGGAAAGACAGAGTGACCCCAGAGCAGAGCCATACTGCCAAATATAATAATGCAAATGGAAATAAAGTTTTCTTTGACTTAAGTGTTCCTGACTGAACGAAAAAAAAAAAATGGAGCTAAAGATGCTAGAACACTCCATAGAGCTCAGGGGAACTGCAGAGTTGGGTGATAATTTTTTGTGGGTCACTATGAGTAACAGCTTTCATGTTACACACGGTCATTTGGCCCATTGCTGATATAAAATTATTGGGTATTGCTGCTTTAAAAGTTTAAAAAAGTAATAGTACTGAGGTCTTAAAGTATACATAAAGGTGCATCATATTCTATAATATGGTCCTATGTTTATATTAAAACATTGTATCTATGGCTTTTAAACAAATAATAAATAAATGAAAATAGTAAAGTGTTATTTACTTACTAATTTTGTTTTTCTAATATCAATACTATTAAAGGGTTTCTAGGCTGATCTTTTTTATTTAAAAACAAAAAACAAATGCTACACAAATTATGATTAGTAATTGCAATTTTATGATGAAGTTCAGTGTGACAAGAGGACAGTAAATACAACACATGATGTAGAAATAGCAGTGAGTAAAGGAGACAATCAACAGCATGTTGCCATCAGTGCCCTGTCCTTCCGGCGGGAACTGCTCCAGAGGCTTAAGTGTTGCAGTGACATTACATCAACATTAGCTCAACCCCTAGAAGCCGAGCCAACCACCAGAGGGTGATTCCCCAACTGGAACAGCTTAATGTTCGCCTGCTAACACACTCGACAGAAGGTCATTGTTAGTCCTGCAGCACTGCAAAAGATGCTCCACAGGCTCACAAGAACACAACCAATGCAAGAGATGATGTGCTCTTTCTCTCTGCTTTCCCTGCGCCAACACATGCTGTATACACACACTTAGTTAGAGAGGTGGAGACATAATTACTCCAAACATCCCTGACTACTAGGTTGTGAAATGTGGAGACCATGTGTAATGATTTATATCCCGGTGACAACTGTTGATACACGACAACCCATCAGTGGCTGTAAAACACTCGAGACTGGAGATGTATACAGAGAGAGAAGACTCCCTCCTCTGTGATGACTGTGCATGCCTGTGTGTGTGTGTAAATGTGTGTGTGTGGCTGTGCGGTTGTGTGACTAAGGCCGTGAATTTTGTGGCACACTGTAAATTCCCCCATAGGTGTGGTCCCTGTGCAGCTATGGCATTCATATAAAAGTTCCAGCTAAATGAATAAGTGGGCTGTTTCCTCCACGCTGGAATGTCAATAACCATCCTGAGGGCACAGAGAGGCTCTTTGTACTGGTGGAGAGCCTGGAAGTTTGGAGAAAAAGCAATAACACGTTTTGAGTGCACTCAGCGTGGTAATGTGGATATGCATAAGCACGTGTGTACCATTGATCCAGTATTCCTCAGACATGTCTGTGCGTATGTAGTGCTGGTCAGGCGGAGGGCCAAGGGAGCGTGTGAACGAAGTGTCTTTGCCCAGGAAGTCTGATGATGTGCCCGCATACAGGTACTGATCTGAAATCAATTACAGACACAGGTCAATCGATAATGACGTTGAAATGCAGAAAGAAATCGGCACATATGGAACAATATTATACACAAAAGTCAAATAGCAGTAGCTTCTTAGAATTCTACTCAGCGTGTACACCATAAAAACAAACAACCAATCTGACAGTTTACATTATTGTTTAGCTTTTACCATTTCATGGGTTTACCTCAGTGAACCCACATAGAAAAACACAGACTGAGAAATATTTCAAGAAACAAACATATGAAAGAGAGATAAGGCTTAAAAGCACTTGTTGTTTACAAGTGTCTGCCAAATAAATGTGTTGCTCCCTGAGAAATGTCTGCTTGCCTCTTCCTTGAGAACAATAATTTGCAGAAAAGTGCTGGGAAAACAGACACATGAATACAAATTTACTCAAACAACCGAGCGGAGACTCGAGGAGAAACATAATTTATTCCCAGGTAAACGGTGCTGTGCAGCAATACAATTCTGGCGCGCGACAGATAAGGAAGGGCTGCCAGAGTGTTGTGTGATGGCTCGCATTACCTGTGAGGACTGAGGTGAATGGCTGCAACGGATCAAAAGGACATTTCAATCTGCCAGACTCCAGCGTATTAGACAGCAGTTGGAACACGCCATCCTGAGTGACAAAAAAAGGGAGATAATGTTACACTTTAAAATTTAAATCCAACTCCTGAACTCATGTCAAACTTATTAATGCTGAGTTTCACTGGCTCGTATCTACTTTACCTCTCTGCGGCCGGTGATTTCAATGAAAGCACAGATGGGGTGGAAGGCTCCCGTCCCACAGGCATAGACATGTGTTCGATTGTAGTTGTGGAGGACTCTTACAAAGTTAGCACACTCCAACTAGACAGACATAACGGGAGAGAAAAAGAGTGTGGATGAACTATAATGAGACGTCTGAACATGTATAATGTATATAACCACTCACAATAGTGTACAGATAGACTTGGAATCAATGTGATTTTTGTCATTAAGTAGAGTACTTACATTTGCATTTTTGCCAGCCAGTTTGCACATTTCAACTCGTTCCCTGGGAGCAGGCCAGTGAATCTAATAAGAGATAAATGAAACATTTTACATCTCAAAACATAGTGTGTGAGTCTTTAACTTCAGATCCTAAATCAGTCAGTCAGTCAAGAAACTTCAACACTGCCATTTACACTTTCATTAAATCTCTGCCAGACTATAATGCGCTTTATACCTCTTTAAGCCAATAAAATAACAATATAATGTGTTCAAGCTGCAGTAGGTTCAGAATGCAGCCAGACTTCCCACAACATCTGAAAGGAGAGTGCATAACACTCCCGTTTTTACAATTCTTCACTGGCTACTTGTGCACTTTAGAGTAGAATATAAGATTTTATGGATAACTTTAAAGGGTACCACTGAGTAAGGTCTTGACCCCCTGACCTGACATGAGCCTAAGTGCAGCCCAAGATCCTCCAGAATGTCCTTTTTTGTAGCTCTTAAGGCCCAGACACACCAAGCCAACATCAAAGAACTAATGAGGACTGTAGGCAGACTGTTGTGTCGCCCCATGTCGCTCATTTCTCAGCCAAACAAATTTCACTGAACACACTACAAAGACTACAGACAGCTGCCAACTAGCATGTAGGTTCTACGCCTGTGTTAGGAAATAATTCTCACGCTCGTGAGAGTATGCTGTATTCCTCATTGAAAAAAGGAAAGTGGAAAACTGACAGGACAGATTAAAGAAGCTAGTTAGCCAGTTAGCACATTAACAACACAAACTAATATTGAAAGAACGAAA
>JAPZEB010000023.1:15843484-15865570 GCA_029783705.1 Chaetodon striatus
AAATAGCTGTTTGCTGCTATATTATGCTCTAGATATCATTAGGAGTTTCTTTAAAGAAGTATGTTTGTTACATATCTTTTTTTTTTCCATATGTGATGTAAATGAAGTATGTGACATAAGTCAACCTTGACTTTAGTTCACACAGGACCTGAACAGTGATCTCTTGGGTTAAAGTCCTGTTTTTGTTTGGCCCATGCATCCACCCTGAAGTCCTCCATATGCAAACTCTGTCACTCTTCATATTAAGTCACCTGCCTTTCTCCTTTGCTCCTGTCATAATTACAATGGCCACTAGAGGTTGCCGCCTATATACGTGTAAATATGAGTCATAATAAGATGCTCGCACAGATGGCCCAGAAGCCCTTTTTTTTGGAGAGAATGGTCTGGATATTTAAGTTAATCATGCTCAGCAATCGCTCCCTATGACAGGTAGGTAATTTGTGTGAATGTAGAACTTATTTATTCTTGAAACAATAAAAAAATGGTTATGACAACCAATACATAGAAATACACATTTCTCCAACCTGCACAGTGAATGTAAACTAACTCACTAACATTACTTGCTATCTCATGGTTATAAATCAACAAACTTTCAACTCACCATGATTTCCAGCACTGATTAGATGTAATTTAATAAAAACATCAGACATTTGACATTGTTAATGTGACATTTTGGCCAGGAAACATCGGCAGAGAGTGCCCAGCCCAGATAGCAAGAGATCAGCAGCACAACGCAGGCAGACTCCGGTCTTAAGTCCCTGCCTGATCAGTCCATTGTCAACATGTGACATTCTTTTCAGAATGCAAACACAAGGACGTAATGGAGATGAATGAAAGTGAAATTTATTTCATGTAGTAGGACCTTTTGAATTTTACCAATGCTGAAGTCCATTGTTGTTGGTTAACAGCACTGATGAGTTAGTGATTTCCAGGACATTTAAAATGAACCTAATGTTGTTGGAAGTTTTTAGTGTTTTAAATTATAATCTTTACTTTTATTAGCATTTGATTAGAATATTTTCAAAATTAAGCATATTATACAGGAGGTCCTGGACACAGTTCTTAGCAAAAGCCATTTAGAAGTGAAATTCTTAGCATACATTACAAGTGTTATTCCATAGGTTTTCCAGTGAGATGCAACCACGGTGATGGCAGCTTGTTTACCTCTGCCTTCAACCTGGACTTGTCTAAACAATATGACAAAATATCTTTATAACAGCATAATATGTCATATGAAAAAATATTTCTGCATAAGCAGCACAACACAGTAATGATAGGTAATGTATTAATGGTCCTGTTGCTAATATTAGTAAGCTGTCTTTGAAGCCTCCTGATAGTGTTTTCTAAATAAAAGAAGAAAGCAGCAAATCAACTCTGTGTCAGAGAATAGAAACCCATTTGAATAAACTAGTAATTAATTAGATCTAGAGCTCTGCTTCCACCATAAATGTAACATAAGACTGTAGAAAAGCAGTACTTGTTTTCTTCAACACCATTTCCTCTCCAGGCCAGCCTAGCAAAGCTCAGCTTCGCACGGTTTTTGTTCAGCAGAGTGGAAAGCCTCAGTGTTATGGCCCAGCTGGATGCCAACAGCAGCTAGCCAGCTAGCTAGTCACCCCGCTGATCACGTTAGGCAATTAACATGCTAATTAAAAATCTCATTAAAATAAAGGAGGTATAAGAGAATGACCTCAGGCAGACCGCTGGGCTTCAATTAGGTCAAGACAACTCAGGGACTGTGTGTGACTCTGTGTGTGTGTGTGCTTGTACGTGCTGTCACTGCCACTGGACCGTGCCGTTGGTGTTGGCATATGGAGCTTGACAGAGAATGTCAAAAGACAAGTAAGAGCCTCCACTAAAAACTCACATGTTTCATGAAGATTGAGCACATGCATGTTCTGCATGACTTATTCTGCACAAATGAATGTACATTTGTTGATATCTGGTTTGCACACTGTACATGGGTGTACATGATTTAATCTAAGTGTACATGTACTTACCCACCCTGTGTCTTTACATTGTGTGTTATGTATGCGCTGTTTTAGTTTTTAACACACCTGAGCTATTTGCATTGTTTTAATATTTCCTGATGCTGTCAATAATGTATTTTCTATTTCAACTTTTTTTTTCATTATTCCATATAGCATTTATATGGAAGTTGTACACTGAATGTTGTACTTGTACAATGACAATAAAGACATTCTTCTTCTTCACTCACTAGCATGTAATGTATATGCACTTCAATCATGACTTTTGTTCAAAGCTGGAAAAAAACCCAGCACTGTAGTGGTATATTATCCCAGCAGAACACTGTGCTCTGAGAATGCAGGGTTACTCTTGGTCCCTAAAGTCTCCAAAAGTAGAGCAGGAGCCAGAGCGTTCAGCTATCAGGCTCCTCTTCTGTGGAATCATCTTCCTGTTTCGGTCCGGGAGGCAGACACCCTCTCCACACTTAAGTCTAGACTTAAGCTTTATCGTTTTTGATAAAGCTTATAGTTAGGGCTGGCTCAGGCTTGTCTTGGACCAGCCCCTAGTTACACCAGCTGTTACACTTCTGTCCGTCCTGGAAGAAGGATCCCTCCTCAGTTGCTCTTCCTGAGGTGTCTACCATTTTTTTCCCTGTTAAAGGTTTTTTTGGGGGGGAGTTTTTCTTTATCCGCTGTGAGGGTCTAAAGGACAGAGGGATGTCGTATGCTGTAAAGCCCTCTGAGGCAAACTGTGATTTGTGAAACTGGGCTTTACAAATAAAACTGATTGATTGATTGATTGATAGCTCTGAGAGCTCAGGAATATTATCATTTGATACATTCAGTGATTTTCTGGCATTAGTGTTTCAGAGTCACTTTCTTTTGTCAATTGATGTATAACCATTTACATCAAGGTATAGTTTTCAAAGAGTTCAAGTGTGTGTATGATTTTTTTGCTGAGCGGTTGAAGAACTACATCAGACAGGGTTTCAAAATGCAAGTTCATGTTAGCTATATTGTGGTTTGGGCGATATGACAATATACATTTTTGAGGTGATATAAATGCATCTACTGCCAGAAATTTAGTATTTCTGCTATGGTAGCATTTAATGGACGGGTTCACTAAAACACAAATAAAAATGTTGCCTTTTGAAAGCTGGTTCTGTTTGGGATCTGGTTCCACATTGACAAACCACTAGCTAACAAAGCTTTTCCCAAAGCTTTAAGTTTTACTTACTATTCAAAACATTCAGGTAATGCCAGCAAGCTCATTTTCAGATGCCACCGATTGTCATTTCTGCCAGTTAAAATGACAAACTTCGCTAGGGCGTATATATCAGCTGTAGATAATCAATTTTAACAATGTAATTATTTCAAGCCAGCGTCTGTGTTCAGCAAAAGATTATTTATGGGTTGTGTCATTTATGAGAACCACTCTTAAACATCCCTCTACAGTTGTGAGTTACCAGTGTGCTTCTGTTAGTTTAACAACACAAACATAGTGATGACTCATCTCAGCTGAAACTGTTTCTCATTCGCCATTCCACAAGTGTTACAATATCACAATATGTATCATTATTGCAACACAGAACTGCACAAACTGATAAAGGATTTTATCCTTGTTTCCCAACTTTACTTTTCAGCTTTACACTTTACATTCAGTTGCCTTTTAAGTATTAAAAGAGCTATATGCAACATTAAGAGCTTATCTGTAATTTAGAGTCTGGGATTGCCTGCACACGGTACTCAGCAACTGTTGACAGCAACTGTTGAGAGCAGCTAACAAGGCAACCAGACTTTTTAAGACTTTAATGCCACTTGGAATTAAATTTAAGACCAATTTTTATAAAAAACAAAACTGAAGAAGAAAAATAAACCAACACCAATTATTTTAGTTTTGGGATAATTTTGCTAAAATGTTTATTGTAACAAAATATGACTTGGTAATTTTGTGTTTTTTTTTTAATTAAACTTGCACTTCCCCATGTCGTTCAGGCTACAGTGACTGCGGGCTAGTAGACACCAGACCCTCTGCTCTGAGCATCCTGGCCGTAACCAAAACATTGTTGTTTGTTCCACTATCCTGATCTGCATGACATTACTTCAAGAGGCATTTGGTAAATTATTTTAATGTTACCAATAATTTTGAGATTTTACAATGCAATATCAGAGAAAAAGATTAATAAATTCCCATCTCTTGGCATTTCTAAGACTTTTGAAAATTTGATTTAAGAAATTTTAATGCCATTTATGGCTTTAATTTTAGATTAATGGAGAATCTGCAGGAATTTTCTGACTAGCATTGATATAGATGAAGGGCCACAACAACAAACAGAAAGCCCAGATTGCAATACACATACAGGTAGTTTGACTTCATTATCTGCTTAAGATGCCATTACTTCACTTTATCTTTACATAGCAAATAGTGTTTGCTGCTTTAAATATGGTCTTAATGTCGTATTCGGCTCCTTTAACAGATGCTTTATGGAATACTTATTTATTTTTTGCATTTATGGAACATGGTTTGAAGGAAGGAAGGTCGCCTATATGAATGAATCTGAGTCAAATTGTGACTTTCGGTGAACTTCAGTTTCACTCAAAATAGCAATTTTATGTGTAATCTTGAGCTGAAGCACATGATTTATTTACAGTGCTCCCTCCCTCTCCTGTGTGTGACTCTGAGGTAAAAGGCGTGACCCCGGGCTGTAGGGTGGCTGGTGTTCAACCCGGCCCGCCGTGGAATGGGACGCGCCCGCCGCGTGAAAAGGAAATGGAGCAGGAAATTGGGTTAGTTTCGCTCTCTCCCTCTCTGGTGTCTCTGAGCAATCCCCTCCACGCACGCACACACACGGACACACATACTCACGCATATACTCCCTCGGCCCAGGCTAATAGTGGAGAGACCTGGGACTTTTTGTATGTGCGTGAGTGTGTGTTTGTGTTTGTAAGAGTGCGGAGGATTAGAGTTGTGGCCGGCCTAAGCCACCAAACACACTCAATCTCAAGTCATCCAGGCAGCTAGGCTGAGAGTGTGTGAGTGTGTGTGATGGGGGGTTGATGAGGGGACAGGGGACCTATTACACACACTGTTAGGCGCACACAGATAAAAACATAAAACTGGGAAAACACACTGCCTAAAATACTGTTATGTGTGTAAATACAGAAGAAGATATAGGTGTGTAAGAGGGAAGCTACAAAGGTAGACAGACAAGCACACATTTGGCCATCACACACACACACACACACACCCACACACACACACACACAACTGCTGACATGCTTTGTCCTCCTCCTCTTCGGTGGTAATGAATGCTGATGAGGTAGTCAAGGGAATCACTGGAGTCCATCACACAGCCCAGCAGCTAAATAATGATGTCCACACTGAAGACATTAAGACATTAATGGTCGGGATTTTATACTGAATCTGTTAGATTCAGGTGAGACCAAAGGAAGATAAATGTTGTGTAACAAGGCCCTTCTGTTACAGATGATGCCCTGGTGCTAAAATGTCTGCTTTCCCAGTGTAGGCTGATAAATTAACGGGATACACGTCTTGTTTTTTAAATGGTGGTGACAGTTATCTGGCAACATCCATGGGTATGCATTTAACAATGTGACAACCATCTAGTGTTGGCATTAAAAAAGCAGTTTGACATTTAGTTTTATCGCTTTCCCCCTGGGAGATTGAGTGAATGTCATGTCTGTGTGTATATCACTGAGCTAAAGCCAGGAGGTGACTAGCTTAGCTTAGCATAGCATAAAAACTGAAAGCAAAGTGAAACAGCTAGCTCTCTCAAAAACACACCTACCAGCACCTTTAAAGCTCAGTAAATAACTTGTTATGTAACATTGTGTAACTATTCTTAAGGTACACAACGGCTGAGCAGATGGATTAAGTGTTGGGCATCAACCAATCGTTACATCATGTTTTGTATTGTGGACAGAGCCAACATGCTAATTGCTTAAGCTAGGCTAAGCTAACCACCTCCTGATTCAAGCTCCATACTTAACATACAAATATGAGAGTGGTATCAGTCTTCTCATCAAACTCTCAGAAAGTGCAGAAGCAACCTGTAAATACAATGTTCACATACCTCATGAAGTTGATATGGCAATCGTGTTGACAAACAGTTGCTTATTTGCACACCCAGCAGTTACAGATCTTTCATTTGTAAGTCAAATATTCACTTCCCTTTTAGCTCTGTTTTTCTCTTCACCAAGTCCCAAGGAAAACGTCTGTCTCTTCAACAAAATGTTCCACTATGTTCACAGGCTAGTTGCTAACTTTGTCAATCTGCCATTCGGTGCCTGGTGGGTAGTGCACAGTGAGTTTTTAGAGCTTTTTCACTGAAATCTGAACCTAAAATTGCAGGCCAGAAAACCAAAACTATATGCTGAAAGATAATATAAAGGTTAAAGCAACATGGGATTCTCCCATGTACACCCATGTTTCTCTATTCCCTTTAAAAATTGCTCTTAATACATAGTATTAGCTAAAAACAAGTTTTCTGAGGCTCCAGTTCACTTTGTTTAAAGATGGCACTGGTAAACATCTCATATCAGTGCTGCAAAACATATAAGAAACAAGTCCTTGGATGTTGTCTTGAGAGGTTTGATTCGTGATTAGTGAAACCCGCTTCTGAAGCAGCTCATGCCATTTGTGTTCATCTTCAGAGAATCTGCGCGTGCGCACACACACACACACACACACACACACACACACAGAGAAACACAGATTAATTTAATATCAAATATCAGAGACACACACATGCTTTTACACTCTAAAGCACATTCTGCTGTGAAGTCCTCTGATCAAAATCAAAGACCCACTCTATGTGCACACACATTCTGCAGTGTGTGTGTTATATATATGTGCCTGCAATGCTTCCTGCTTGTGTGTACGTGCGTGTGTGTGTGTGTGTGTGTGTGTGTGTGTGTGTGTGTGTGTATGTGTGTGCCCCAGCTAATTTTGTTTGCGCACAGATAATGGGGCGACATTATTTTAATTGCATCACGACTTGTAGACATTAAATTCTGGTGATTTTGTGTGTTTATGGGGCTTGTAACCACTACAAGAATCTATGGGAGCATTTTTACACACACAGAAACACTGAAATGTGACCTTACCATTACAGAGTTGGTTTGTGTATGTGAAGAACAGGTTCTTATTTATATCCTGTATTTAAAGTCTGTGTTTGATTACTTTGTGAACACACTTAATTTCTATTTATTGGCAGACAATTTAAATATTTCAGAGTCAGAACTTTTGAGTGTCAGTTTATTCTCATAGTTTTAACAAGTAACTCTTAAGTGGGATTATAATTCTGTGTCGAAACGACACTGTACCTATTGCGCAGGCTCTGCGTCAAAGTAGAGCCTATGTTGTAACCACACAGTAGCCTGACGTGCACCTCCCCAGAAATGTAACTACACGTTGCGGCAACGCAGACCTCCTGTCTATTTTTGTTAGCTGAAACCATGTCCCTCAGTGGAAACAAAAATTATATTTACTTTGATTTCACAGATAAGAAACTATAAATTGTGAAGACAATAAAGCCTCCACAAAAATAGCGTTTTAAGTCTTGTGTGCGATTTATCCTGCTTCCTAGCTTGTGGCTAGGCTAATTTATACAATGTAAAATGCCATAGGCTTGTGCTAATAACGTTAGCATGTTACATTTGTTCGGAAAATGTGTTTAGTATAAGACAGTTGTTTTGTCAGTGAACCTTGTGAGTTGTAATGGAGCCGAATTATGTAACGTCACCTTTGTTAAATGTTGCTGTTGTCCCTGGCTTCATATGAGTAGAAGAAAAGTCCACTAACCACTAGGCTAATTTATACAACTTAAAATGCTATAGATTTTTGCTAAAACATTAGCATGTTGTATTTGTGGGGAAAATGTGTCGAGGAAAAGACAAGTGCTTTGTCTGTGAATGCTGCAAGTTACAGTGAAGCTGATTTGTGTACTTCACAGAAACCCCATTGCTGACTAGTGTTTTGGAGGTGTAACTGCAGCAGACACCACCGCACATGTATAAATGCTTATAATGCTTATAGGCCAAGTGTGTAGGCTACGGCGTAGGCTCTGCATAGAGCTGACGCACAAGTATAAAGTCTGCTTCAGAGTCATTAGAGTAACTATTCTGATCATAGGTTTCACCTCCTCCATGGTTATCTCCTCAACTATAGTTGACAGCAATAGAATCCTGGTCTTCATTAGAGAATATTTTTATATCTAACAACCAAAATCTTTTCAGATGAAGGGTCCTGAAGCAAATTCCTATTCTTAATGTGATATTAGGGGTCCTTGATACAAAAAGGTTGATAACCATGGCCTTAGATAGTAGTAGAGAGGTGACAGAAAATGAGGAAAAGTGATGTGCGATAAAGGTCACCAGCTGGATTCAAACTGGCAATGCTGCAATTCATGGTCAGCACCTTATCCCCAAAGAAACAGCATCACTCCAAAATGCCCAAATGTTGCTATGCGACTGTTCGTAGCCCCTTTGTATGATTTAAGAATTGTCTGAAAAAAAATTCCTAGTCTCAAACAAGAGAGTGATGCTGACAGCATTGTGTGTCCTCTTTTTGTTGCAAATTAAATGAGAAACTGTTTTTAGTAAGTAGGTGCAGAGGATTTTGGCAACGTTCCCAGAACAGCTGCCACGTTATTTGAAAATCAGGAGCAAAGACCAACGACAGCACAGCAAGCGGTCCATTCGTCCAATTAGGGGCAGCGGCAATTAAACAACGTCTCTGTGAGGGACAAAACTGTTGATCATCTAGTGTTCAGCCTCCTTGAAGAGAATTTTGTCCGAAGCAAACATCTGCTGAGCCCTGACATACTAAATTAAAGAGACTCACAGTCAAGGGAAAATTCCTTCTGATTCATTTTAGTGATCGGGGATACAATAAAAATATAATTTTATCTATAGTAAAGTGAATTTTCAGTCTATAGATAGAAAAAAAGTAAGTGTATTAATGTGTTGGTGTGTACAACACACACACTCAGTCATGCACATACATACACACATTCAGTAACTGTTTCTCTCCACTATGTACACAATGGAAGCTTGTTTTGTGTCTCTTCTATCCCTGTCCCTTGATATATGGAGTGTGAGTGAACTTAGGGGATTTGGCAATGCAAGACATGATAAGGCAAACCCAAAGAATAGCACCATAATCCCTAGTCATCTCTACAATGTTGTTATCCTCCATTAAGGAGGATCAACCGCTCACTCTGGATGAGGTGGGAAGCTGCAGAAATGTAAGATCAGCAGTTAGTGGTTTTCAGAAGAATATACCATCTTGGATGGTGCTGATTATTCTCCTGCACAATTGTTATGGTACTGTAAACAAGAGAAGATCATGGGAATTGGAGGTGGGAGAATAAGTTACCTGAAGTCACAGAGAAGCAGAAATTTCTCTACAAGGATGTGAAATCTCTCATGCGAAGGGATTAACTCTAAACAATTTGGAGACACTTTCACTGGTACATTATGTGTTTGGGATATGTAAGTGGCCAATACATCACTTCACAGTGTTTGGTCTATATTCCCTGTCTCATCATCTTTAAGTTTTGCTAAAGCACTTGGCAGCTGGGAAAACATTGAAGGTTAAGTTATAGTCTGCAGTAGGCTGAATGCTCTCTGAAATGAGGCGAGAGTGCAGAAATTCTTATAAACTTGGGCATTAATGTTCCATTAGTAGGTTTCCAGTCTTCAGTTGTTTAGAGAAGGAAACAGCCTTCTTACATGCTTGTGGTATACATGTGGGAGAGGGGGATATTAGGGTACAGAATGCATTGCAATCTGTGAGTAATTTCTTACAGTAATCGTGAAGATCTCCAGCAAGAGGGCAGTCAGCCAGGCCTGGTCACCCAGGGAGCCTCTGCTCTGCTTGGGACACACGAACACACGCACACATGCAGGCCTCCGAGCTTTAGTGCCAATAGACTTGAACTGATTAACCAATCTTGATTACATGAGCTGCCACCGAGCTCGTAGTGCTCTAACTACAACTGGAGCAGAGCTAATTATCAATGATTGTTACTTATCAATGATTAGGGATAAGGATCATTAATTAGATCTCAACCAGACATGTCAACAAGCATGGAAAGACTTCGGGTGTCCCCAGGAAATTTAAATATACAGAAGTGCAGCAGATACACACAAAGCATAAATGTTGATTAATAAAAATGGGTGTCTCTTACTAGCGTAGGAGTGGTAAATAGATTGTTAAGCGCCTCACTGACTAAGGACACCTTCAGCATATGCACCCACATAGACGGTCCACCCTAAGCTTCTCCTCCTGTGATTACCCGATAGGTAACCATAAAACTCTTTAATGTACCGTGAAAGTGATGAATGACAGTGAACACAATAAAACTAAATGGCCAACATTCAAACAGTTGTCAGCATACATCCAGGTTATGGCTGGAATGGGATGACATCAACAGTACAGTATATATCACACGAGGAGCGGCTGTTTTTCACACTATGGTTGTCAGTTTTGTAACTTATGGATCCTGTACTGTAACTGCCTCCCTGTGGTGTGCACTGTAGCTGTGAAATGAGGTGATTTCACTGTACAACATAAATTTAGAGGTGCTCATATCCTCTGCTTCTTTGAAAGGCTCAATTTAACACACAAAAGTAGCTGCAGAAATAAAAAAAAAATACTGTTAAATACATTTAGCGATATTTTAACTTTAACAGTTTTGAGATGTTTCTTCCTTATAAAGTATTTGCATTTTATGAGACTACTGCAAGACATTTCAGAGAAACATTTGTGATGGGATGATCTTTGAAACCTTTATCTGACAGTTGCATTTACCTGTCAGATTCTATACTGAACCACAAATAGTTTTATAGCTGAAACTATCAGATAGTAAGTAGGTAGACTTTGTACCACCTGATCTACAACATAGGTACATAGGAACAAAGGTATTGCTATGTTTACTCAAGTAAAAGATTTATGTACATGTTTAATACAGCTGCAACCCACTTATCCCCTTTACACCTTGCATTAGCATGTGTTTGTTTTTTTTTTTTTTTTGATCGGATTGCAAATGGATAGCGCTTGACGACATACATTTATACCTGGTATTAATATGCATCTTTGGTGTCCACATCCAGATCTGTTTGCTATCAGATAACGCTCCGTCCTGCTGACGTTAAATCCTAAGTGGATTGGAGAAGCATTTGCATTTACACTTGTGCTCGATGTGGTCACAATGCATCCCTGACCACCTTTAGAAGTGATTTGGCAGATTGAATAACAATATGTCCTCTGTGCATTTCGACTGTATTTACACCTGCACTTTCATGTGGTCAGGAGCAACCGGATTGCAATCCGACTGCAAAAAACGCATGTTAATGCAAGGTGTAAAGGGGGTAACTGTCATTCCCAGGTCATCACATACCTACGCTTTGTGACGCCCCTGATATCTCAAAGCGATGCAGAGGGCACCCTTTAGTGTACTTATCCAACACATGGTTAATGCTGTGAAACGATCATGCTTAGGTCCAGGCAACAAAACTACTCAGTAAGGTTTTAAAAAACGATCATGTTTTGGCTTAAAATAAATGTTTGTTCCATTCTGTTACGCGACATCACGTCACATCATCAAACCCTGTTCTTTTTTCTAAAGCTAACTAACCACATGCTTTTGTTGCCTAAACCCAACTATGTACGTTAGTTGTTGGAGGAAAAAAAAAAAAGTCAATTCGCAGTGTTGTACTGACGTAGTGTGTTTATTTTGAAATAAAACGGTAAACTTCCTGTGAAAACAGAAGTGTATTTTGAAAGAAGACAATGCATGTAACAGACAAAACTTGACACGGCGTCCCAGCACGTCAGCAACCAACGCACCCAGGGTACCTTTCACGTTGTATCTGGAAATGGAAAATCCATGCGTTCATATGTGTCGAGGTTGGAGTGACAAAGTGTTGGAACAGGCTTTTCAATCACTTCTGGGAAGGCACATGTGCTGCAGCACCCATTAACACATCACCTCATCTTTGCTTATTTTCTTCCTGTAACTTCCCATAAAACCTTCCTCACACCTCAGTAGTTTTGTTACTTTTAAACAGCCACCGGTTCATCTCAGGCGTAAAAAATCATTTTCAGTGCAGCCACTCCACTGAGTGTTCTCTCTTCCTCCAATACACACACAGTGACCCAAACAAAACACCAACAGACTGCGTTTCCCAGACTAAACGAGAGGCAAACAATCACGACTTCAAACACCACAGCCACGTAGTCTAAACAATAAACCCACAGCCCAATTAAATGCATTTCCCAAATACACACACGCGCTTCAACACACACACATTTCAGAATTCACCAAACCATAGTGCCGAAGGTAAACACTAAACACACGGGCCCATTAGACTGCAACTGTAGCGAAAACAGCCAGAGAGGTAGAAACTGAGCACACACTTAGAAAATAACTTTTCCTCTCAGTCTCCATTTTGTTTATTTATATTCTGAGTTTGTTGGTGATTGTCAAGTGTCTGAGCGTGGGGTTATTTATTTATTTTTCAGCAGGAACATACAGTTTTGTGGCTTTGAGAGCAACGAGCGCTACAGTAGGAGTGAAGTGACCTGAAAGTGGAAACAGGTGGGATGTACAGCAGCTGGGAGAAGAGAAGGTGTGAGACACCAAGAGATATGTTACTGCTCGAAAGAAATACAAAAAAAGAGGAATTTAAAAATAAATAAATAAATAAATGAAACATTAATGCACAAAAATGCAGTTACCCAAGAGTGAAACGGAACATGTTGCAAAAAGGTAATTTCCTGTTGAATCTAGTCATGAATAAATCCTGAGCTCTAAGTTATTTTAGAGGGGAAGTTGTTGGGAAATACACAAAGACAGAAAAGCACCTGTGACTTGTTAAGTATTTTCTTTATTTCTTTTGTTGCATGGATTCTCTCTGTGCTGGATACCAGCTGGTGAGCAGGGTGTTGTCGTCCATAGCAGTTAAAGAGGCATGCTGATTCTGTATCTGGAATGATTCTGTGCTGGAAAAAAACAGAGGGAAACCACAAATGTTTCACTCAGGTAGTGAAGAGCTGCCAATATCAGCATCACTTTCTATTAAGCATTTATCTTTTCTCTGCAGGAGAGAGGAGGAAAGTACCGATTATAAGGGAGGGAGTGTCTGTCCTAGGAAATGGATCGCTGTTATCTTGCCATAACTTGTAAAAATGAATGTTATTCTAGGAAAAATTATGAGCAAAAACAGGCGTAACAGAAATTCAAACTCAAGGATCACTGATGCAAGTTTGAGGTTCATATCCTACAGAATAGACAGTGGATCTTGAGGATTTTTTTTTTAACCTTAACAGTGCCTCTTCTATGATTCCAACCTGTCAAAGACAGGTACTTTCCTTCATGTCAAATCCAGACGAACTATGTAAAACTGTCCATTTTTTTTGGCATGGTATCCAGACTAAATAATGGAGCTGACGTCTGTCTGAGATCTTGATAGGCCTTCACATTCCTCTGAAATAAACATCTGCGGAGCTCATCGGATAAGCCAATAGCTCTTCTTAGCAGGAGAAGAAGGCAGAGGGAGAGACTGATAGAGGGATGGAGTGTAAATTAGGCCTTCAGGGGAGGAGGCTGACATACAGCCTCAGATGGTCTGCGAGTCTTTGAACAAAACACATTTAACAACATCCTCCCCTGTGTAGTTTGCAAGTACATGTGTGTGTCTGCGTGATGCGGCACAGCTGTGCTATGTGTCGTTTTATCAGGGAGACCTCTCCTCCCTCGATCAGCTGTTCCCACTGTGTAAAATAAATCCAAAACGTGCAGTAATGGTTCAAACGCGGGAGGTTTCCAGTTGCTGATCTCGTTATCTGTCACTGCTAAGTGTTTAACAAAGATGATAGCCAACACATCTTGTAACTCTTTTCACTTTTTCTATGAGGTGGAAATTGGAAAGAATAACAAACAAGTATGAAAGTAAATCATATCCAGATATAACAAGGCAGCACGAAAGCAGACCCACACAAAGCTCTCAGTGAATAGGCTTGACACCATTATGTTATTCGCTGGCCGGGGAGAGGGTCAGATGTTGGCAGCGGGGAAAGGAAATGGAGACAGGAGGCATGTGCGCTCAACTTCCTATCGGAAGGCTTAATTGTTATGTGCCAGTGGGGATGGTGAAGTTTTTTCGGAGCTCATTTTCTCTCTCTCATATTCACCTTCCCTCTCTCTACTTCCACAAGCTTTTTTTTTTTTAGTGCTACATTGTTGACATGTGATTCATATCTACACCTCCAGCCCATCAAACAGAGGGGGTAGGAAAGATAGAGAAGGCTCAAGGGGAGACAGAGGACTGCAGATAGAAACATAGCAAAGCCTGTGGCCCAACTTGGCTGAATTCACTGCAGCGTTCTCACAGCTTATCAAACATCACAGTTCACTCAGTCAGGGTGGAAGAGGGTGGGGGGAATGGGGGTTGGGGGTGGGGGCTCGTCCCCTGAGGTGGTCCCACATTCACAAACATTGAGACAGGTCGCCTTTAAAGATGGAGTCAAGATTTGACATGCCAGAGTAAACAGTGTCTGCAGGTCTGATTCCTGTGAATCCAGCGCGGCAACCTCAGAGGAAAAAAAAAAGAACCACATTTCATTGTTACTAAAAGCTAAAAGGGCAGCATTTTTGACCTGGCTCTTGGAAAGGACATGTCTGTACTCAATCAATACCTTCTCTGGTTATTTACAGTATAAGTGTGGCTCTACATGTAGTCTTTTTTTAGTGTGTGTGGGGGGGATGCAGGGCTGCAATGGGAGTATGTGTTTCAGTGTGTCAGCTCTCTGCATACCCTAAATGAATCATTTTAAATCACTGCCGCATCCTGTGCTGGCTTCAACTTGTAATTGTGGTCACTCAAGCATAAAGAGCAAGAGGAGAGCAAGAGAGAAAGGGGAGGACAGAGGAGAAAAAGAACAAAATAGAAAGAGAGATGGATTCTACGATAACCTCGCTGCTCTCACTGAAGCACTGTAAATGTGCAGGTTTGGAGACCATCAGCATGCCAATGACCTTGCTCGGTTTTGTGAAGTATTACCTTCTTTTTTATCTCTGCTGTCTCTGTGGTTGAATCCTGTCAACAAACACTGGAAACTATGTGATTTTCTTAACATTATCGAGCACCAAAATTCCTCTGTTCCAGCCCGCCATCCCTTTACGGGAAGTTAGAAGAGACATAGCCAAAGTTGGTCTATATGATCAAATTACTGATACAGCATCAACTCTGCTGTTACTTCTAATCTTCTTTACCGCACCACTGGCTCCCCCATTCAGCCAGTAATTATTGGGCTTGCATTTCTGCACCTATTCATTATAACAATGGAATGCATTGACATGACTTTCATTAGGTCTCAGTGGTACGTATTGACGATAATGTGCGTGCCAGCGGAGCGTGACCTCCATATCCCAAAAGTCTGCCTCAGGTGTGTTTTTAATCTAATGCTTCACTTTGGGGAACACTCAGTGTTGATGTCTGGTGCTGGCAGGCCTGTTGGAAGCCATAAATCACTCTATTACAGTATTTCGAACAATTGAGAACAATTAAGAGCAGTTAAGCACCCAATTACCAACACATTCTGATTACTGTGGAACCTCAGCATCGTTACAGAGAAGTTCAATGCTAATATGGTCACAATACGCGCTGAGGTCATTCAGTAAGTCACTTGCTTCCACTATAAACCTAAGATTTAACTGACCAATTTCGATTTAATTGGAAACAATTTGCAGTAGTTAGGAGTTTCAATAAAGGTAAGGCCACTTATAGAGTTGTTCAGCAGGGGCCCACGATGGAGCCGTATAACAAAGCTCTGGGTGGAAGGGGGCAAAACCCCAGGGTGTGGGCAAGGTGGGAGACATGAGTAATTCCAGGTATGTGTGTATCTGTAAGTATTCGTGTACAGACATTTGTAATAAGGCCCTTAGAGAGAGTCTTGTGTGGCACCTGACTGGCTGAATGGGCCAGACTGAGCCATAAAAACACCTTCACCTCCATTAGGCCATAATGAGTGCTGTGTCAGGCTGCTGGATACTGCACTCTGGCTGCTACCACACGGCTCAAGCCTTCACCAGAGAGGAAATGAGGAGTGATTGGTACAATGACTCACTGTGAAGTAAAAGTGGCACTGGGACAAGCCAGGGATATATGCTGGAAGTAGTGGCAGGGTTTCCATCCAACGTGATGCTTATTAACCTGCAGGGTGTTGGTGCTGAAACAGGAAGCAACTTGTAGCCTGTGCGTCTGTGTGTGTGGCTGCGTGTGGGACCGATAAAAGTAGCAGCTCAATGTGTTAAATATGGAATTTCACTCTCAGGCACCATTCTCTCCATCGCTCCGTGTAAGCACACCTCCCTCTTCAACACTGTCACAGGCTGGTAACACCTAATTGTGTCATGCAACAATAATCTCAAACGGCTGATTGCATGAATACAGATGCAGTACTGTGTGGAGGCACAAAGAAAATATGTGGTGTGAATAAACCTGAACAGCCGAAGCCTCGGCACTGCCAACACGCAACACAAGATATGGAATCAAACTTCATGTTATTTACATGGCATGGCAAATTTTTAGAGGTTACTTGTGGCTTGTTTTTAATCATATAATTGTAATCCTGATGCATTAATACATTTCTGTAAGTGAAGACTGGTTGTGTGTTGGCAGCACTTGGGGCACTAAAGCTGCCTGACTTTGACACCCTTAACAAGAGAAATGGGCAATAAATAGAGAGGAAAGAGGAGGAGAGGAGAGAAAAGGGTAAAGCAGTGATAAAGTTTGGAAAATGAAACCCTTTATCTGCTTTTCATTTGCAGTAATGGTCATTAGCTCCGTTTGTGCTGGCTTGCAGTGAATTTTTAACCTTTCAAATCAAGGGGTCATTCTTTAGAATCACCGGTTTAGAAGGAGCCGGTTATAAATCTAAAGGAAGTTTTATTTTTTTCCGCATGGGATAGCTCATTAGATTGGAGCAGTGCAACTGAAACAAATACCATATGGTTGTAAACGGAAGAAACTCAATTAGCAGGCTAACAGGGTCATATGAGGGCATTGGGTTTCAAGTGAGAGATGGACAGACAGAGAAGAGGAAGCTACATATGGTGTTGGACCAAAACATCGGAAGGTAGGTCTCTGTGTGTGTTTATTATCTGATTCTCAGGATATTGAAAAAATGAGACACAAAATGCCAATAAGAAAAGCAGCTTTAAACATTTATACCTGTTAGGATGAACATATTTAGCTGACAGACATTTTAGGAAACAGACGTATCCACTGTCTTGCTGAGATAAGTTGTCAATTCTCTCGGAGTGACAGCTTACCGGCTCTGAACCATAATTGGGAAAACGCTGGCTTAACATTAATTTAGCTTGGCTCATTATTAGCTGGAAAGTACCTTCTAGCGGTCCGGGCTAATCTGCAGAGGAAAGGATGGCGAGGCGTTCAGGTGCCATTCACCAACAATGGCATTATTGCAGTCATCACCACAAAACAAGAAACATGGCCCTCTCGTGAGGTTAAACAGTGGCCCTAAGCTTATCTAGACACCTAATTCTACTGCTATCATACCTCTTTGCTGCCTGCCATCTTCACCATGACACCCTGAAAGAGCTGCTTCCCTTCATATACACCATGAAGTATCTGTCGCACCTTCACAGGTTACCCACAAGGCCACTGTCCTTAAAGGGGAGAAAGGGTGAGCCAGTAACAAGATGATCAATACAACTGTCATGTCTTTATGGTAAATATGAAGCTACAGCCATGAAGCCATTAGCTTAGCTTAGCTTAGCTTAGCTTAGCTTAGCTTAGTTTAGCAGAATTAGTTAGATCACTGCCCCCTGATTAAAACATGTCTTTGAATGGATCAAACCAAGAAGATATAATGACTTAATAATTGAGCTTTACAGGTGCTAACAGCCAGGCTAGCTGTTTCTATCTGCTTCCAGGAAGTGTGCCAGACTTTGAAGCCAATTTCAGTAGTGGCCAAACAGTGGTATTACGTCTGTTACGGATACCATGTACTGTAGCCCTAAAGACTTTCTTCCCATAAACTTACATGGTGGAAGAGATATATATAAATCAGTGGACACATTTTTGTGAGCGTCACAGCTCCTATGAAATGACTCATTTCACTATCAAAATTTGGTCCGTTTGGTGTAATGATATTTTGAAAGTCTAGAAGAACCGCACAATTGAATATGGGCCACACAGGGCAGAAGCAGTGCCAATCATTGCTGTAATTTTATACAACGCTGTTTAACTTTTTGGGCTTCATGCACCATTGAACAACTTTCTTTATACATCCATGGTCTGGCAGTTGCCTCATATTTAGCATACAGGTATTTGAGTGCTACTGTTTTTCTAAAAGTCTTGGCAAGAAAATGATTAAGTGTATTTCCATCATTGTCAAACTGTTTCATTATATTGCTCATGGTTTTTAAAACAATTTAACAATCCCTGGAGGTAAAATGAATTTACAAAGTTGCATTTCTCTCATCTTTAATTTCTACTAACCTTTTGCCCCCTCAAGTAAAAGATAGTCCCCTAAAGCCCAACCATTTCTCTGGCCTCGACCCAGACCTTAACCTCAAACCCCAACAAACAACCGGTGGCTTTCCTCCAGCCCCCTCTTTAAGCCAGACCACCTGGAAAATTGTCTCTAGTCTCTGGCCTAGCGTCTACCTGTTTGAAGAGCCCAGCATGAATCATGACCTCACTCTGGTGAGTTAATCACATCACAAAAAGCAGTGATCCTCGCAGGAAGCAAGACTTAAAAACCAGGAAGTTCAGACAGAGGGATAGCCCGAGGCTGGTAATCAATCACGAACTGTCTGGCGTGAGGTCACCTGCATGTGTTTGTTGGTGAGTGTGTGCTTAAATCATTCATTGTTTCTAACATAGTGTATCAGGGTCTCGCATAATGTCTGACTTTGGGAAGTGCCGCTACATAAGATATGACCTTTGTGAAAACAGAAAATGGGATGTGACATTTAGCCTACGTTACCACGACAACCCCCATCTCAGTTTTGGTTTCACTGAAATTTGGACCCATCCTGACAGGAAACCTCATCATGAATGACATGCAGTAACAGGAAAAAAATACATATTTTGCTGTGATCCCTCCAGCTGAGATTATTATTGTAAAAAAAAGACCTTCATTGCAGTAGTTTGTGAATTCAGTATGACCCATTGTTTCCAAGGTTACATAATGGCACTGTCCAATTACTGACAACATTAGGGTAAGAGCGCTGATGTTGTCCCAGCTTCACTACCTTTTCTCCCTCTGACTCTGGAACAGACAAAATGTTTATATTTCATTTAAGTATTGTTTTGTGTCTTCTTTGACATTGAGCTCTGTTAGTTTTGACTTTTTTATACTACCTACCTACTCTTTACCTCTTAAAGGTCCAGTGTGGAGGATTTAGGGGGATATACTGGCAGAAGTTGAATATAATATGTTTTTAAAAGTTTAAGATAACTCAAAAATAAGAATTGTTGTGTTTTTGTTACATTAGAATTAACTGCTGAAGTCAAACACTGGCTCTATAGAGAAGCCATTCACTTTTTTGCTTTGGCCACCATAGTTCTCCTGCACACTTGGCACACAGCAGAAGTTTCACTCGGTTGCAATCTGAGCCCTCACCAGATGCCACTAAACTCTACACACTAGACCTGTAAGTTTCAAATGTATTGCTATAAATGTATTATAGAGATGACCATTCATTCATTTGCCGTAACCGCTTATCCTGTTGGGGGTTGCGGAGGGGCTGGAGCCTATCCCAGCTGGCATTGGGCGAAAGGCGGAGTACACCCTGGACAGATTGCCAGACTATTGCAGGGCTGATATAGAGACAGACAACCATTCATGCTCACATTCACATTTGTGGCCAATTTAGAGTCACAGATTAACCTGCATGTTTTTGGACTGTGGGAGACAGTACCCAAAGAAAACCCATACTGACATGGGGAGAACATGCCAACTCCTCACAGAACCCTTGGTTTGAAACCCCCATCCTTGGCTCGAACCAGGAACCCTCTTGCTGTGAGGCAGCAATGCTAACCACTGTGCCACCATGCCACCTTTTTCACATGGTCCACCATGTTGTTTCAGCAGTAGCCACGAACAGACAAATCAAACACCGGCCTTATAGAGAAGCCATTGTTTGTGCTTTGGCCACCATAGTTCTCCTACATGCATGGCACACAACAGAAGTTTCCATTGGTTACAATCTACACCCTCAAAAGATGCCACTAAATCCTTCACACTAGACCTGTAAGTTTCAAATGTGTTGCTATAAATACATTTTTAGAGATGACCGTTCATTTTTATAATCGAAACGGACTGTGTGTTGTGGCCACTTGATTCATGTCTGATTGACAAATATTGTGTCACCTAACACCTGATTTCTTACTTACCCTTACACATTTTATCTTAACAGCAGCCTGTGTGTTCACGTTTATCATTCACAGTAAAACTGGAGCAGACTTCTTCAATCTCACAATCCCTCAGGCCGGAACAGAAGAACACAGGCTGTCAGCAAAGAGGAAAACAACACATCCTGGGGCCCGTGGCATGTGTCGTTAGTTAGGATTGAAATAGATTCATTCCCTCTGCTGACGGTCTGCAAGATCAGATTTTTTTGGCTACACAGCAGTAATAAATCACATTAATACGGAATGTATTTCATTTGATTAGCTTCCTGCCCTCATGTGCGCACACACACATACACACTACACACAGATGCTCTCATACACATGCAGGGAAACATGCTTGCATTTTTCAGGGAACAGCTCTGGAAATTATTTCAGTGTTCATGTTAAGTCATATGCAGCTTGATACAGCACACCTGTTCCTCTGACACACTGACTAAATGAAAGAACAGGGCAGGTCTGTAAATGAACACTCTCCTGCTGTTTATTACTTTGCTCTCAAGTACCCTAACCCTCTGCCTGCCTTTCCGTCCCTCTCTTTAAGCTGTTTTTGTCAGGCTCTTCTAATGGATTTAGCTGGTAGCTGTGGTTAATGTACCGTGTCATCATATGTGACACATCCTCCTTTCATCATACCTCTTTACCGTACTGCAAATGTGTGTATATTATGTGTTTTAGTGTGATAGAATCCAAGCCGTGGAGCAGATTGTTTTCATAGCTTCTCCATTACCGTCAGCTCTCATACAGGTCTGAGGAGTGTAGGACATGCTGTCAATTCAACTGTCCAAAATACAGTGGATGTATAAGACACATAGCCTTTTCACACACTTATTGTGTCCATGCCCTAAAAGCCATCCAGTCTAAACTTATCTAACCTGAATGTTGCCCTTGAATTTCTTCAAGTAGGCCCCAGAGTCAGTGAAACATCAACAAAGTCACACATGCTGCATGAACATGTATTATTTGTGCTGTTTGAGCTTGTTCCAGCATAAAAACTACATCTTAGACTCACTGAAATAGTTACCACTAACTTATTAGTATTTTAAAACAATTCTGTTACAGCTGGCAGAGGGTTAGACTGCCCTCTGGAGAGCGCAACAGATTGTTCAAAAGCTGGACAAACAGACTCAAACACAGCCTTTTCCCTACAGCAATAAGGTCTTTGATAGAATTCAGATACACATGATGAATCATCTTTTTTATGGGTATAATCACCACACTAAATGTGCAATATTCACAAACAGTCATACTACACTCTGTGTGCAATATGCAGAAACTTACTATGTGTAGTTTTTACACATATGTATTGTTTATCATTTATTATTGTGTGAACTGGATGCATGGTTGGGTGGATGGAGGATATGATTTTTAAATGTCAGCACCTTGCAGGAGCAGCACTCATAATTTTGTTGTGTTTTCTAATGATACAATGACAATAAAAAGCATCCTGGTTCTTAACAAGGAGAATGAATTGGATTAAACAGCTAGCCTGGGTCTGTCCAAAACTAACAAGATCCTCCTAACAGCACCTAAAGCTTTGTTTTTTAAAGGTTCTGTGTGTAGGATACATACATATATATATATATATATATGAAAATATGAACATCCGTACTGAGGACTTACTGAGATGTCCACTCCTCTTCATATT
>JAPZEB010000023.1:15869842-15881402 GCA_029783705.1 Chaetodon striatus
AATGCATGTATAGGTCCTGTTTGTGCATGTGTGTATTTTGGGCCTGTGTGTATATGTAACAGAGTGAAAAAAATTTGAATCTCCCCTCAGGGCTTTATAGAATATGTCTTCTTCATCTGTAGCTGAATATGAGCTATAAACTTTTTGCATTCACAGCGCCTTCTATTGGCAGAATATTCCAAGACTGCTTAGCAAAGTTCGAACAAGCTTCCACACATACATTACATTTTGTTACAATTGCTTTTGCCATCTTTGGTTTATTAGTATTTATCCAACATTGAACTTGAAGACGTGTGTGAAAATACACAACTTGAGATATTTGAGAGATTAATATGGTGAAAGAATTTTGACTCTAAGCCCAGCCAAACTCAAGATAATTGCAAAAACATAAACTTGATTGTTACAGCATCAGTGAATGCCATTTTTTGTGCCTGAGTTGTGGGTGGAACATACAACCCACCAACCACCTAAAACCTACCATATGATTTTCACTGCACAAACACTTGAGAAGAAGAATAATGAGAAGAATCTGAGTAAAAACAATCAGGCTCCAGCAGCAGTCACTGCTTGGACCTCTGAATATGTTTTGTTGTCCAAAGTCAACCTTTGTAACATTCTTTCTAAATGCAGATCAAGCGTTTTAACAACATTTCTTATCTCAAGATGAAAGAGAAGTTGAAGACACCTGACTCTTTGTAAACTCTTAGAAAAGAGTCAAAGAAAACAGAAACAGCAGCAGTAAGTCAACTTTATCTCCCTTTGTTTTCTCTCCCTGTGGAAATCTAGAAGAGGGTTCACTTCCTTTGTACAGTGTTTTTGCAACAGAGTCTTACTGAAAGTGTTTCTATCACACAAGGATATTCTAAAGTCTAAACTTGCTCTTTTCTTAACATGTTTATTGTATTTGTCATTTATAAGATGTATAAATTTACTCATTATTTTCGATGACCCCCGGCTCAAAACTGTGCAGAAACCGCAGTTAAAGTCATGCTGCTTTGTTATTTTTTACTTCCAGATGTTTACTTCAGTATAGAGGTTTTCTGTTTTTGATACAGAGACGCATTGATGTTTTTTAAGAGCACGCAAAGTGTGCTCACGAAGGGTAAAGGACTGTAAAAAACCTGCTTTTGTGGTAGCTATAAAAGAGTCTTAGCAAAGCTTCTCTGACAGTAAAACAGTGGGACTCTCTATATAGAGCACTCACACACACACATACCTATATATGCACACACACACAGACATACAGATTCAAAGACTCCCCTGATGATGCCCCAATTAAGCTCTACCACATGGAAACCATTGAGTGTGAAATTGAAAACAGGGACAGGGACGCCATTATAATGTCAGTGCTCTAACTTCGTAACGGCACTTCGGCACAAGATCAGATAGTTCTCGTGCAGGCGGCCCGGCTCAAATCAAGATCTCTGACACTTGTGGAGAGATGAATCAGTATTTTCTCTGCCTGTGAGCTGACGCTGATAGATGTGACATAAAGAAATCCCCATCATCTCGTGTGAGATATACAGTATTAATGTTCAGGACAGTTCAGTAATGAAGCTGCTGCAGAACTTATTCCTGGCAATACAATATGTGATGCTTGAACAAAGAGGCAATTACCCTTAAAATGCTCCAAACAGCACAGCTTAAGTTCAAGTGGTTGATATATATAAGCAAAAGAAGCTGTCTCTGAGCCACAGTTGCAGTGGTAATTAACCACAGATACCACAGTTTGGAGTAAAAAAGAGCCTGAAATTAATTGAACAAATAATTACAGTCAGGAAAAAGACTGAGGAGCATTTTCTAATGAGCTCTTTGACAAAATAAATGAAGGGTTACAAGCTCGGGCACTGAGAAACAGAAATAAACAGAGTAAAGAAGTGTGTCTCATGGGTTTCAATAAGGGTCATAGCTCATCATTTTGCAGAAGTTCGGCACCCTGGGGACACACAAATAAAGAAATAGTCCTTTTTCTCCCAGTTTAATATGAAAACAAAGCTCAGGCATACAAGCTTATTGTCTGTGATCAAATAATAGTACTGTACTAATAATATTATGCCGTACCAAATCTACATAATAATCATATACAGTAGAGTAGATGATGCATAATGAATGAACCCTTTCATCCTTTATATTCCCTTTTCCTACTGTTTTCCTACTGTTGTTAATCTAAGGCTCTTGGCTTTGGAGATGTTATTCCTCTCCGCAGCCTTAAGGCTCCAAAAACAGAGCAGCAGCAAATTTCCATCCTCTCCTCCACTCCCCTCTCTCCCGTGCCCAGGTTACAAGGGGGATCAGAGGGGTTGGTTGCAGCTCCAGGGGTCAGATCATCTCCCGGGCTCTGGTCTTTAAAGAATTCCCAGGAAAACCACAACTTTTCCCCTCTTTTAACCCTCCTTCCCCTCGTTTGTCACAGAGCCACTCCGCTGACAGCAGACCCACTGTCAGCTGTGTGACCCTCTCCACGCAGAAGGTGCTGTGCTGTATGTTCACATCTCTGCACCTCGGACCCACCGTTTCCCAGGTACTATCTTTTTATTATCTGACCCAAGTTCACACTGTCATCACAAAGTTACTTAGGCGCCAAAACTGTTACCCCTTCCTGTACACCACCCTTTAGGAGTCAACCGAAGGGACGGACTGAGAGAGACAGTGTTGTCTGCTGGGATTCATAAGAACTCTGAGGCTGAGGCACTGATATACCGATCTGTCATCTCTCTCTGTCTTCTTCTATTCCATCTGCAGGTCTGCTCCCTGTAGGGGTTGTGACGTGCCTCCTAATGCGTATTTAACGTCTCGTCTGCCCTGTCACCACGTAGTTAGGATGATGTCTGCCCTGCTGTCCTGCAGGACGCGCTGTGGTTTTGATGACAGTGGAACCACTGCTGTAAGCTCCGCTGAGGCCTGAAAAGCTCTGTATCTGTCTGCCTTTTTATCCCTCCATTCATCCTGTGCCTCCATCCCACCATCCCTCCTCTCCTGGGGTTTGTGTGCCCCCCCCCCCTTTGTCACAGCTTGTCCTGTCATTACTCACACTGGCTATCCGATGACAGGAGAGCAGAGAAGACAGAAAAATGTTTGTGTGTGTGTGTGTGTGTGTGTGTGTACGCTCAGCATCTTATTACATCGTAATCAGTAGTGTAGCAGCCAACAGCAGGGAGCAAATCACATTAAGATAATTGGGAAACACTTCATGTTGGACAGCTGGGGTTGTGCTGGATTGATTAAATAAATTTGATGTCACAGAGGAAAACCAGCCTTCCCAGAGCTTGTGACACTGAGTGTGTGTGTGCGTGCGTGCATGTGTATACATGCAGTGATAAAAGGCACGAGACAGAAAGATGTAGTGACACAACACAAAGGTTTATTGGCTCGCCGGTGAAAAAACACAAAGCAGAGTCAATGCTGAGCTGCTGGAGAGAAAGGCTCGCGCACCCTTCGGGAGCAAAATGCTTAAACTGAGAAATAAGCAGTGCTATTGTCTATCATCAGCACAGGTTGTCATCTACATACACAACACACAAGCCCTATAATGCCCCCCGGTGACCACTAGATGTCACTATTATCTGTGTGTTAAATCTCACTTTGACTGCCTTGCTGACATGTTTGGCTCACGCTGATAACAGTTACCTAATTTGCTTCACAGCATTACACAGTTGTTTTCAAAGCAGTTCCCTTAAGTAAACTTTTGTCAAAATGACAAATTATTTTAATGGCTACAAAGCAGCTGATTATTTTGGCATGTCTGCAAACACCCCTCATAAAGTCATGAGGAATGTGTCGTAGGAATAAATGTGATAAATGTGCAACTTGTGTTGTTAATATTTCTTCTAGAAGGTCACCTCAACTCTACTGGCATAAGGACATATTGGCTTGAACTAAGATTATGCAAATGAGCTGCAAGTAATCAAAGTTCAAGCTGAATTGTTTAAGAGTTCATTGAACTGGAATAAAAAGATGTGGAGGAAATTACTTCAGTTTGTCATCGCTGTGGCAAATTAGGCAAGGACTGAATAAATGGATTAGCAGAAATATGTGTGCTTGGTGGGTGTGTGTGTGTGTGTGTGTGTGTGTGTTGGAGGGAGAATTTGTGTGTGTGTGTGTGTTATGCAGGTTGTGCTTGTGCATTTGTGTGAGCGCACTTTATTTCATCCATACACAGTCACACACATGTATGTTTTCGTATCCGCATTGGAGACGAGATGCCGGGATACACAACATTGCTTCCATCTTTTTAATGGCGTTCATCCTACTCCTCCCTGTGTTGTCATGGTGATGTGTCCCTTCCCAACCTTTTTTTAGATAGGTATGCAGGGTTTGTTCCTCCTTTGCAATCTGACACACATACAGCAGAGCTACCATGAACATAAACCGTATTACAGACTCATTGAAAAAGTAGTCGCGCAGTGTTGTGGACAGAAAATTCTAAACTTACTTATCCTCAATTCACGGGGACAAGCTAAACTTATACCCAGGCTCATGATAGACCTAATGTTAAACCTAAACAAACCTTGAAGGGATTTGAATTTTAAAATGACATTTCCCTTTGAGTTATTTTGAGTAATGTAGGCTCTCCTCACTCAAATTTCTTTTTAATTTGAACCGTCCTCTTTTATAAATCCACCTTGCTCCACCCCCTGAGGTGCAACTTAACAGCGCAGAACTCTGATTGCCAGGCATTAGTAATCGATTAAGAGGAGAAGTGAGAAGACTTGGCTGCTGCCAAAACTTTAAACACCTAACTGATCTTATTTAGATTTAGTCAAGCGGAGGAGATGGGAGAAAAGAGAGGTGTGGATAGACAGGCTTGACTGTCTTATCTGCAGCCTGTGGTCACATCCGCTTTTCACACCTTCTGTTCTATCTTCTGCCCACACAAACACGCAAGCACACACAGGCACACACAGGTACACTAAGACGCACACACTTAAAGACATGGTGGCTAATATAAACGTCGATGGATGATTAATTATCACTTGTATTGGAGATGATTTAGCCCAGTTAATATATTTACCGAAGCAATGGGTTGTCATCAGCATCCCCCTGTAAAACTCGGCTCGCACGATTGTGACACTGATTTGTTCATTATTGGTGCAGACAAAAGAAAAGTGATTATACCAGTGTTAGTATGTGCAAAATTTAACACACCTGTAGCCACACCATTATCCCCATCTGCAGCCCGTTTCCTATTTTCCAATTTGCCGTTGTCTGCACCTAAACAAAGCCTTTGTTCCACACAGATACACACAGCCACATTCAGCGAAAGCCCTTAGCACATTATTATCAAGGCAGACAAAACAAACCATTTTCCTGTATGAGTGGTTTTCTATTACATTTGAACAGGAAGCAAATTAGGGTGAGGAGACTGTTGCTGATGAGAAGTGTGTGTCTGGATGCCAGGTGCGGTGGAGAGCTCGTTTTGCATATCAGAGAAGTGCTATTATGAGTAGAGCCATGCATACTCTGCATTAGTGGATGTAATGACCGAATGAGGGGCGACTAAATGAGGGGTTACCGTACACACACACACACACACACACACACATATATACACAGGTACTCATGCAGATAGACACTGGCACACACACACTAACAGCAAACTCAAACACACTCAGTCGTCTACTGTATGTGCTGAGTGCAGGGTCATCATCAGTAATGGAGCAGACTATGGGAGCGAAAGCGACAGCGGCGGATCCACATCTCCATAAAACCTGTTCTCTCCTTGCAGCCTCCATACATATTCAGACAGGCCGACTGAAGCCGTGCCACGTCGTTAGCAAATGAAAAGTAGTTTAGCATGAGAATGAGCCCAGGGGTCACAGGAAGAGAGATGCGCGGACACAGAACAAATTCCACCCGGCCTGTAATTGGCCCAAGAGAAAAAAAAAGGGAGGTAGGGGAGGGCGAGGCAACGAGGAACATTTATTTTATGAACATCAGATCTACAGTGCTGCCTGTATCTGTATCTCCATTTTAGTGAGGAACATCTGTTTGCATAATAGAGCTATTGTTATTAGACCGAGCCATCTGATATTGAAATCACAGTGGCATTGGTTAGCGAGGTTCCATATTCAGGTAGGGTGATACATTTGCATCAGCAAGGGTTATGAGCTCTGATTTGACACAGTGCCACACGACGGCGGCAACTCGTAGTTCAAAACATCTGATATGTTTTTGTGAGGATTGCAAACTAGCTATACTTTGGAAACTTTAGAGGAAACACTCTGACAACGGTAACTTTGAGAGCAGCTGGCAGCCTGCTGTTGGCAGAGATTCATTAAGGCTGGTTTGACATCTTCTGCTTTGCACTGAGTCCTCCACATCCGTCCCACAGCACAGTGCATCCACAACATCTCCACATTACACTTGTTGACTGTGACCTGCTTCCTGTCAACAAACTTTTGTTGTAATCGAGACTTGTGCGGTTTACGGACTTTATGAATCACATCCGCTGAAGGACAGGGAAATTCTTAAAGTTTGGTGAAGGTTAGCCGAGTAAAACTGAAATGCTAACAAGACAGAAGTTTCTCCCAAAGGTGTTGCACCTTGCCCCACAAGTCATCCATTTCAATTTTACTAGGAGCCTTGATCACGATAACGTTGTGCGACAATCTTTTATGCTTGCAGCAACACGACAAAAGTATTTTTCTGTTAGCAGAAGTTATAACTGTGCCTTGCGGCACTTATCTGTTGAAAATGTGTCCTTTCTGGGACAGTCTGGTGGCTCACTGGGTAGCCATTAAAGCGTCCTACCGTAGCCATGGGCTGATTATGAGACAATGGGCCCCTGGGCACAGATATGCAAAAGGTCCCTCTCCTGCACAGAAGCGAGACACACAGACTTTGTGGTGGTTTTGCTTCTTTTTTGTTGTGCCGCATGTCTTTGCAGTCTTATGCATCTTTTTCTGGTTTAGTGTTTCCTTACAATAGAATGGAATAGAAAGCCAATGTTTTGTTGTTGTAGAAGTGCAACAAAATTAGGAGTGCTACTCCTGGTCAGTGCACTTGATGCAAACAGCAAGACAAATTAAGACAACAAGCACTCATTCAATAAATATGAAACTAAAATAAATACTATAAAAGGATGGTTGTGCATTAAAGGGGGGATTTTACCTTTAAAAACATGTGTATTGCTCTTAAAATGATAGTATATTGCATTTAAAAGCTGAGAGATTAAGGGTTGAGTGCTCAGTAGATGATAGTAATTCTCTATGGTAAGTTTGTGTTCTGATAGACCTGGCCTTGTACATCTCTTTAGCCCTGTTTACACCGAGCAGTGCAGTATGGTACACATTTGTTCCTTACCGTTCCCATTTTTGGTCACCCTTATGTTCGGGTATATAGCACACAGATCTGGTACTAAAAGGTGGAGCTGTGAACACTGTAGTCCGCCCTGGTCAATAGCAAACGGTTACTTTGCTCAGGGCTGAGTTGTGGCTGGTTTTATGTGACCTCTGTTCATACCATGGAGAGACATATATTAGTAAACTGTAACTATAAAATGAAAGGATGTTGTGCTGCCTTTTGAAGTAATGGGAGACAAAGAAAAAATAATTTAATTCACTGTGTTGACTGCCAGCGACTTTTAAGGTGAAACGTCAACTTGTAATGTTATTCAGTGCATGAGTTGACAACATGAATCAATCAGCACACCTTAAGTGTCACTGTGACCATTACTTTAGTTTTTATATGACATACACTTTTAGTAATGAGTGGATCTTTATATACAGTACATTAATTTCAACCAGGACGGCATATATCCCAATCCTCACTTGAAGTAAGAAAAAGCGTAGCTGGCATCATTCCTGTGGGCTCCGGCAACACTAAACCCCCGAGCTTGCCTTAGAAGGACTAGACTGCACAAACAATATCCCACGGAATGACACTCTCACTGCAGCCTGTTTTGTTTTGTTTATCTATCGTTCTGTGGGCGATAGATAAGGCACAGACTTCCATCTGTGTCACTGGTAACAAGGAAATACTGGACGTGCTGGACAGAGCAGTGAGTGACAACCAGGTCCGAGTCTGGCCCAGGGCCCCTTTGCTGCAGGTCCTCTCCTCTTTCTCTGCCCTTTCATATCTCTCCTTCTCACTATCAATAAAGCATAAAGAATGCCCAAAAATCAAAGTAAATGTGTCATTTCTTGTAAAAGAATCACTTTGGGAAACACACTTATTTGCTTTCTTGCTGAGAGTTAAATGAAGAAGATGGATCCAGCTCTCATGTGTGTCCATTAAATATGAATCAAGTGGTTAGCTTAGGTTAGCATAAAAACTGGAAACGGGGCAAAAAAAAAATCTGCCTACCAGCACCTCTAAAGCTCACTAATTAACACGTTGTATCTTGTTTGTTGAATCCATACAAAAGTCCCCCCGAGGTCACTCCCTTACTGCCACGACTGTTAGCTGTTTTAATGGTATTAATGTGTGTTCGCCCAAGAAACACTGATGCATGATCTTTTCTGAATATTGAAGAGCAGACAATGATGTGTACAAGCACTGCTCACACGGAGGGGTTTTGTAAAATTCTTGGCAAACCGACCTTATGAGCCACTGCCACTGGAGGCTCAGCCTCCGCTGTCCTGCTTTTGAAAACTCACCGGAGCAAAATATTGATTTGCTGGCAAGATTAAGTTTAGCCCAGATGTTCAGTTTACTGTTGGCTGGATAGTGCAGGGCAGAACAGGACCAGGACCGATCAGTAATCAAGATCAACACCAGTCTGAACCAATTTACACCACCTTAGAGAACCTGGCATGCTTCACTGCTCAAACCCCCAGCCCTCCCTCGCTCACTCGCNNNNGTCTTTCCCTGTCCTTCTCTCTCCCCCAGTCTTTTCTTTTTTTTATATGTAATCTCTCTGGCCCAAGTTGTCCACGGAGCAGAAAGTCATTAAGTGCTGGAGAGGCGACAGCGCAGTGATGGTTCAGCCTGAGAGAACACAGTCTACCTGAGCAGGCCTGACCACGGCTGCACACGGATTAGCTCATTACAGGTCGTACACTTACTCTCCTTGTGCAAAAGCAGAGAGGGAGTCCAAAGGGCAGCCAGACGATGTTCTCAATGGGACCTTTTTATTTGCAAATCAGTCTGATTCTTTTCTTCTTTTCTTTTCTTGGTTGCTTGTACTTCTTTGTTGAGGCATCAATGGAGTGATTCACTTTATTACACAGAAGTAAGCCTCAGAGTGTACTGCTCTATGTCCCCATGTACCTACGCCTACACACACATACGCACACACAAACACGCAGGTTTTAATATTTATCTCAATTCAAGTCACAAACCAAGGAAACATACAAAATCATGTCCCAAACCCCCCCCAAACGTTGCCCTGTCAAGCTTTATTGATGATGCAGAAAAACACTTTTGCATACTAAAGGCCAAACAACCATCGCAGTTGACGTCTGAAATTTCATGCTATGTGTGTATGTGTGTGTGTATGTGTCTGTCTGTGTGTGTATACCTCATTAGGCCCACAGCGGAGGATAGTAGCCTGGCCAATTACACCGAATTCTTCTTCTCTTCCCTCTCCTTCCATTCCCTCTCTCTCACTCTCTTTGCCTCCATCCTTCCCCAACCTCCCCAAACAAACACGGCCATTTGCATATTGCTTAATGGATTGCAAATCATCCGACCCCCCAAAATGAGCTTAATTGAGGTAATGCATCATATTGTCGGCTGATTTTAGAAGGATAATCATTTTTGATGTCATTTTCAAACATTTTGCCTTTCCTTACTCATTTGTTTACACTGAGCAAAGAGTCTTTGAAGGATTGGAGTTAATGCTACAATGCAGTTTGAGCTTTGTGTCGCAGGATATGATTTGTTTCAGTCCAGATTTTGTGTCTTTCCTATTTAGACTGCGTAATCCTGTTTTCCAGGTTCGAGACTTTGGATACGTGGCAGCATTACTCTGCCACCTACAGACACGCATGTGGAAAGACATGCCTTATGGACACTGATGTAGCTCAAAGTGTGGGACCAGTGGCCCTCAGGGTCTTGAACACAGGTTAAGGCATGTATAGCTGGAAACCAGTTGGCAAAAACAAGTGGTGCTAATCTGCTCTAGAGGGGAGTGTTGATACTGGGAGACAGAGCAACTGGGAGAAGCACCATGTCACACTACAACCTCTGATGTTTGTGTGTGTGTGTGTGTAGTGGGGGTGTGCAATGACATGGCCAATGGAGACCCTGAGAGAGCAGGTTCCCATGACCCGTATAGTCCAATAGGAGGTCTCTTCAACTTGTAAAGACACCACTCTGCCAATGAGCACACACACATAATCACACAATCATTTACGTACAAGCACACACACATACACACACACGCACGCGCACACACACACACTCGCAATGTGACCACACACAGACCAGTTTCAGTCAATCCAATCAGATCTCAGGCTAATTTGGCAAACAGCATCCTCTCTATCTCTGCTCCCTTTTCATGCTGCTCCTGAAGATTTCATCTGTCCCTGAGAGAATTCCCAGGCTTACTCATCTGCACTGCTCAAATTTAACACACACACACACACACACACACACACACATAGAGAGAGAGAGATAGAGAGAAAACATACACAGGCATTCATCAAGCTTCGAACAACAAAAGGCAAAAAACCCACCAGTTTGACTCAAATGCAAACAAGTGTCTGACATAATCATCCACCAAATCTTCAACGCTCAGCGAAATAAAGTTCAAAGAAACTTTTTAAGATACGTTACACGTCTGGACAGCAGAATCTTTGACAGAGAAGCTGTCTAGTCTGAAATCTTCTGAGGTTATCATCTGAAATGATGTGAATATTTATGAGCCGAGAGGAATGAGACACAGTCATATCTAAAATATGAATTTCCTAATCAGAGCTAATAAATATTTGACTTGTGGAGTCTATCGTGCAGATTAATAGATATTCAGGGCTAAATTCTTAATGTGAAGCAGGCCATACAGTATAGTTCCCCATTAGGACCCAAGTCATCTTTGTCACTTAGTGATGACGTCGTTGCCTGACCATATCATTTCAGACTCATCCCATTTCTGTCAAAAATAATCCTGGACAGCTCTCGTGTTATACTCTTCATATCAGAATCCACCAAGGTTATTGATTAGTGACTTGTGAATCGAGGCTTTTGAGGATGTTGCAGTGACCTGTTATGAACTTTGGGACAGATTTGTTATCTGTATCCTAGTCCAGTGTTGTCTGGGATGCAGGAACGTTTCCTTGTACGCATCCATCCCTCTTCCTTCCTCTGTGTATCTCTGTGATGAATGATGCGACAGCCCCTTACCTTCAACTGACCATCTGTCACCTTGTTACTTCACCATGGTCAGAATTTTAACAGTCCCCTTAGCGTCCGCAGGTCAGCAGAGGAAAGGAGAAGAGAGATAACAGAAAACATGAGATAATCAAGATTTTATCCCTCTGTCGTTTTAAATTGTGTAAAATCCTTCAGGGTGCTCTAATCGATATTTTGATAGGATAGATAAAATGACAATGTGCAATTTGAAAAGTGTTATGCTGTGTTCACACTATGAGCGACACAGCAATAGTCTATAAGTCATTTT
>JAPZEB010000023.1:15964263-15976178 GCA_029783705.1 Chaetodon striatus
TGATAAACAGCTGACGTTTGAACATCATAGTCATGATGTTAAACGCATCCTAGCACACGTTTAATGCAATGTAAATTCTTATTTTAATCTAAGTTCAATATTTCATATTTGAAATTTGAATTTTAGGGGAAGTTCAGCCTGCCTTGTTGTCTCAGAGCTATCGCCCTTGATGTATATATAATACAGTGATATATTTTTAGTATGGATCCTAGGCACTGTTTTATAAAGACCCCAGGGTTATTGGAGAAAAAACATGAGCACACATTAACAGGTGCTGAGCTACCAGCTTGTCTGCGACGAGCCAAACAGCATTGGAGACACGCTGATTTATAATGTTAAACTGCTTTAGTCAGTGTTTTTAGTCATTTAGTCATATCACCATAGTGTCCATACTAAAAATGTATGTACAGATGTGTCATGTGCCAAAAAATATTCGACAATTTCTTCAATCAGGCCTCTACCTCACCATCTGCGCCACCAATGTCCCGCCTCCAAAATGGTCATAAGCATGAGAGTTTCTGCCACCAAGTCTGTTTTTATAGATATACGCCTCCTTCAGGCCTCATTTTGTACGCAATGTTTATACATGAGACCCCTGGGCCGTTTGTTTTGGAGAGGAAGAGACCTCTGCGGACAAATCTGCTCCCGCTAAGAACTTCCTGAATGTTGATCACTGACAGAATCCTACCAGGACCTCACGCTTGGCACATAGTTAAAACTTTAGCTGGTTACAGTCTGTTATCACCACCATTAGGTGCCATTAAATCCCACACACTGCTCCTTTAATGAGTCACGCCATCTTAAAATACTGCAACAGATCAGCCCAAATGTTAAGCTGGGCCTTTACTACATACCGTCATTTTCAAAGCTGCACAATGAATATTCTGAAAAGCAATAACTCCATGCATGTTAAGTGCTTTAATGCACAGGAGAATAATGTTACATAACATAATTAACTGTCTACTTTCAGTGGGTTAATTTATTAATTCAAGGTGATTCATCAGTGTAATGATGTAATCAAACTTCAGCAGCGAACACTGTATTTTGAGCATTTGATAGCATAAAGCATGTTAATTAGACTGAGACTAAACAATGCTGTCATAACACATGCTACCTACGCAGACTGATGTGCTAAACCTCCTTTAATTAATCACATCGTAAACACATTTTGTTGGACCACGGAGTTAAATCTTAACAAAGAGTACCACATTTTATTCCACACAAATACTTTTTTCATTAAACTTGACCATAAGCTAAAGAAAAGATCCACACAGTCCCAGAACTGAACTATTTACACATGGCAACTCACTTTTACAGTGTGACTGGAAAAATACTGCAGACAATAATAAGTGATGCCAGCCTCTGTCTGTGTACTAACAGGCTTCCTGCTTGTATCCACCCATTTCTTGTGGTACCGCCTGAGTTCAACACATTTAATTTCCAGAGAACAAGGCCAGCTGCCAAGGACGTGTCCTCCGTGGCTATTGTTCATCTTATGGTGTGCAACACTTACCGTATGGGTTGCCCATTCACCATGATTGGTGAGCTTGAGCCACTTTGTATCAGCGGACTGATCCATCTCCTGACATTGGTCGTTCTGGATCTAAACACACACAAATCATCAGTGTTCATCAGCGGAAAGTCTCACCTCTTTTATTTTAGTGCTTTACAACTTGCAGTAGTGCAGTACAAAATAGTACTGATGTGAATTCCTGTCTCCAGGCAAAACTGTGCGTCTTTTGTGGAAGCAGTTCTATAGAGCAATAAAACACCTGTCTGTCATCACAGACAATAAACGTAAATAATAGATCACCAAAATTTGATTTCAATTCCTAATCTTTCCAGCACACCTGCCTCCAATAAAGCACTAATTAAGAGACTCATCATTTGACTTGCCGTAGCAGACAAAAGCGCAGGTGAATCTAATATCATAAATTATGGCTCTGCTTAATTTAGGTGTCACAGCAGTAAGCCATATCAGTAAGCCAGCATGCACAAAGCCCCAGCCGTGGAGCTGGTACACCTATATGGAATGAAGCATGTTATTTCTTTTCCTGCTGTGACATGTCAGATTCCTGCTCTTAAAAACACCCATTGACAAATTCTACCGTCTTATTATACCGTCTGATGCATGCATCTAATCAGAATGATTGATAGACTGGGGCTATTTTTAATTAAATCTAGCATTTCTTCCATTAGTATTAACACTTGCATTGTGCACATTACAACTGAATATCTGTAAATTGCTTTTTTTAATTCATTTATTAAACCATTATTTAACCAGGAACTCCCCTGAGATGGAAATCTCTTTACAGAGGGAGCCCTGCCAAGACGGCACAGCAGCTGCAGTTTAAAATAGAAATAACACATATTGCACTAAACATCAAACAAACAAAGAAGACACTAATGCCTCATTTCCACACAGTTTTGTTTTGTGTCCACATTTCAGCTTAGTATACAGAGTATGATCCCAGTGTTCAATGCAATAAAAAGCATCTCTTTACGGATGGATAGAGACGCCAAAGGCAATTTTGAGAGTTTTTCGCCATTCAGTCTGGTGGAATATGTGCAGGGAGCAGTGCAAAGACAAAAATAGGGCCAATAAAGCAATGTAACAAATAAAACGGAAGGTCAGCCTGTCAGGTGCGAAGCCAGTTGTGTGAAATTTGTTGTTAAAAGACGGAGTATGATCCACTATGCATGTACTCTCTATAGCCCCTTTTACGACCGCAGGAACTTTTAACATTTACCCGGGGAAAAAAACTTTCCCTCAACCCCAAACTTTCCCTGAAAAAAGTATCTTGTAGGGGGTACGACTTCCAGGTTCCCTGGAATTCTTGAGGGGCGGGGCTGTGTGCTGAAGAACGCCGATTGGTGGAACTTCTTGCAGCGTTCAGCACTTCCGTGTCAGTGTGGCTGCAAACTTTATTTCATTTCAACAAGCTTCACTTCATTTATGTTTATGTTTATTTGGAAAATGAAGCAAAAGAAGAGAAGCTCCGAGAAGTGGACGGACGACGAGGTCCAGGTTCTTTTGAGCATATTTGCCGAGGAAGAAATTAAGCAGGACTTCCAGTCAGCAACTCGAAATGACAGATTACCAGCAATTCTTTTACCCAGGTAAATAAATTCCTGAAAATAAAAGTTCCTGGAAATGTTGGTGGAAGAGGAGCTCATGTTAAACAGCTACACATGCCATTGAACTTAACTTAGAAAAAATAAATAGGGCTGTATTACATTCATCAATCTGTTAGCTATTTTGTTTCCTTGCTAACTACCTGTAGCACAGTGTATACAGTCTGTCCGAAATCTGACACCAAAGCTCCGTTTCTTTTAATGTAATAAAGGCAAACTCTGGACCGGAAAAAAAAACAGAGGAGGAGCTGCGCAAACCCATCAGAGATCATGGAGATTCTCACAGAAATGAATGAACTTCCAGTTGACTTGTATACGTACACAGAGCTACATGGAAATGAAGAGTAAAACCAGCTCAAAAGAAGCAACTTCATTTTCATTAAGTAGACTTTTAACATGGCTTCAAATATTTCTATGGGGACTAGATTTTGACAAAAGCACTGTAAAAAATACTGCACTGTAAAAGAAGTACTCTACAGCAGTGGTCCCAGTCCAAAAGTGGGTCGCGGGTCTATTTTGAATGGACCGCAAGTGACTCATGAACATGTCAAGTTTGTAAAAAACATCTTTTATTTTGAAGTGCAGTGCATTTCTGGCACAGAGCTATCATTTTGAAGTGCTGTTTCTTGTTGTAGAGTGAGTGACTAACAGACAGTTATGTGACAGAGACAGCAAATTAGCTGAACAACATGGCCAAACACAAGTATGATGCTGAATGTATTAATCTGTGTGGACCTTGAACTAATGACTAAGGAGAAATCTGGATCCTGTGGCTGGACCAGTTGGAAGCTACTGCTCTACAGGGTGCCCAAAAACACTTCACTGGCAGTGCAGACGATGACACACTATGTACACACAGATAAAATCCCTCCAGCAGTGTAAAGATAAAAGTTAATGAATGTTTAAGACTCACAAAGAACTCAAAGACCACGTTGTTGTCTGGATACTGGTACTCAAAGCTGACAGAGCCCTGCTTCTTCAGATGGACAGCATAGATGAGAGAGACTGTGCACTCATCCCTGTTGGACTCCAGATAGTTTCCTTGTGGTACCCATGAAGAACTGCAAGGAAAGGAGTATAAAATCAATTTTACACTTACAAACAAAATTTTAGTTTCTCTCACGTCCCACTCACACACCTGTTGCAGGTGAGCCTGTCATCTCCCCGTGGACTGTTTTCCAGCGACGTTGCCAGGCTGCTGAATCCAGCAGGCATGGAATCCCATTGGTCGAAGCGGATACCGCTGCCAAGGGAGTAGCTTCCTGCTGCACACTGGGTACACTCCTGAGCCGACATCTCAAGGAACTCCCCAGCCTTGCACGAGAAGGCTATAGAGGACACAGAGAGACAAGGTACAGAGAGGTGGAAAGAAGAAGGGCATCACATCGGTTAGGCCACTTTTCCAACCGTCTTTGCATTTTGCTGCAAAAATCATACACCCTATATAGAATTGCACAGACTAAGGATGACAGAGAAACGGTCATGCAAATCACTGCTGCATTCAGTATAATGTAGCCCCAGTGATCAGGGAACTTAATCCTTACATCCTGTTACACACTGTGTCTGTCTCTGCGCCTTTTTTTTTTCCACTGAGCCATCACGTCTTCTGCATCTGCCAGCTTTTTCACAGTGCCAGCTTTTCCTCATACCTGAGCTGGTCAAATGCCATTGTGATGCCTCTTTATGTTTCACAGCAACCCATGCAAAAATGCTAAATGTGTGTAGGTAGGCAATTTGTGTAGAGGGTAGGTAGTGTGTGTAAATGTGTGCAGCAGAAATTGCTTGCAGGTGTAGTTTGCTATGGCACTAATTTTCATGGTAACATAATAAGTGACAGTATTAACTCGGGCCTGTTGGTGCATAATGGATGGCATCAGCATGCAGCATAGTTTCACCAATAAGAGGAGACAAACATCTGGTGTTCTTCCAGTGACATGTGTAGGAGTTTGAACAGGAAGAAGGAAACAGAGAAAAAGTTACACAACAAAAGGTGCTACGAGCTTTACCTCAAGTATGCAACATGAAGGCGCAAATGGCTACAAGCAAGGAACATTCCTCAGAACAAGACATTTCCTCTCATAAGGATCCATTATCAGCATGACAATAGTTTCCATTGTATGCAGTTTAAACGTGCACATTTTCTCACTGTCTTGTTTTGTGTGCGAGTCTTCCTTTAATACACTGTGACATTTTTTTGACTTCCGCACCAGAAAAGAATGCAGCACAGTTTATTAACTCGCAGCTCATTCCATGCCTACCAGAAAGACTAGCTCCCCATTAACATGCACCCTGTTCTGGGAGTGACCTTTCAATTATCTTACACACAGATTTCACCAGTGATAACCTCAACTGAGCCATTAGTGAAGCAGTGTTGTGACAGCGCAGGGCAAACCCGTTCTAAGGGACATCTAACAGAGAACAAACTCGTATGGCCGCCTTGTAGAACATTAGTGTCCTTTTACACATGTCTGTCTTCCTGGCTCCATGTTGACGAGGCACCTTTCACCACAACTGAGATGTCTGAGTTCCCTTTCTCTGAACAAAAGGAAGAATTTAACACTCCCTATGACTCACGTTTTACTTAGCAGATCTGTTTTTAGGGCAAACACTAGCACTGAGAAATACTGTGATAATTACCAGCAGCTCTGCAAACTCTCTTTTTATTCTAACTGTTTATAACAAAGAAACTCTATTTGGACAGATTTTCTTATGGTGACAGATGTTCAAGGCAATGTCACGTCATGTCCAAGACCAGACCAGTGCAAGTCCCACGCTGCAGGACACACTTACGATAAGAACTGTAACTACTGTTACTACTGTAACTCCATGTACCTGGTGTCCGCCAGTCATCTTTGTCTCATTTGCAGCTGGTGCAGAACGCCGCCGCGAGACTCCTAACCGGCGCCACAAAAAGAGATAACATTACACCAGTGCTAGCGTCCCTGCACTGGCTACCCATCAAATACAGGATTGATTTTAAGGTTCTTTTATTTGTTTTCAAAGCAATACATGAGCTGGCATCCCAGTATACTGCTGAACTCCTCTGCCCCTACTCTAGCTCCCGACCTCTCAGATCCTCTGAACATCGTCTTTTAACCGTTCCACGTTTGAGGCTGGTGGGTAAGGGAGACCGTGCCTTTACAGTCACTGCTCCAAAGCTCTGGAATAGCCTCACAATCAAATGCTCCCCCTCCATCGACACTTTTAAGACAAATCTTAAAACGTGTTTGTTTTCAAAGGCCTTCGGTTGTTTGTAGTGGTTTTAGTATTTTAGTATTTTATAATCTTTTCATGTTTGTAATTGTTTTCACTGTTTTTGACATGGGGAGAACATGCAAACTTGGGGCCGACAAAAGGCATTTCACGGGTAAATTTTATGTGTGGGAATTTCCCATTGTTTTCTGTGAGTAAACAAATACAAACACTGAGGAGCTGAAATCAGCTTCACCGTCTTTATTCAACACTCCTTTTTTGCGCAGGCAATTTAGTGACATCCACACAGGTGTGGTCTTGAGGTCCCAGACAAGACCTTCAAAAAGTGGTCTTGAGACCAAGACTATCTTGTTTCCTCTTTGACTGCCTGTCAGATATTTTACACATACTTTCATTTTGAAAAATGGTTTCAAGCTTTAAGGGGCTTTTTTTGGACAGATTTAGGGTGAAAGGGGAAGAGACAGTGGGGTGACATGCAGTAAGGGGCCATACGTTGAAATTGAGCTTGTGGTCGCTTAAGCAGGTGAACTAGTGGGTGGGCACCCCTCTCAAGTTTTAATCATAATAAAGTGTTTGTTCAACCAAAAAACAAACTTCCATTTTCATTCCTGAGAGGGTGACTGTAACTGAAAGTAATGTAATAAGCGTGATATGCTGTGTACCGTGAGATTTTCTGAGACGCTTATCATACCGTGAAAACCTCATAGCGTTGCAACCCCAATCTCGAGTACAACAACACTAGCTGGAGGAACATCTGACACTGACATCTGACACAAGTGACAACATGGCATGTTTATGACTAAACAGAGACATTATGGGGCAGTGTTTTGCTCTGAGAGCTGGTGTGAGGATATCCAAACAGGGTCAGACAGGTTGTAGTGGTGGAAATTCCAGGCTACTGATAAGACAGTGAGCTACACACATCAACTTTCACACTCACACACACACACACACCACATATACTTACTGCACTCTGTGCCGCGTATTGGCTCTGGCAGTCCAGTGCAGGCCCCGGGGCTCTGAGGGATGGCCACTCTCCACCGAGATCCCGTGCTGTCACACTCTGTGTACTCATAGTAGTAGTCCGTCTGCCAATTACACACACACACATACACACAAAACATCTGCATAAGAGATCAGTCGCCACGACAGCCTTGGGACCCAAACAATGAGCATATGTAGGCCAGAAGCAGGTCAGTAAACATCACACCACAAGAGGCCTCAACCCACAGCAGAGCCCTGAGTCATCTCATTCTGGGTGAGAATGCATCACAACAGACTAAATGGCTGCATTAACAAGCAGCACTGAAATTAACTTCCGTATCCAGCTGCTCGGGGCTTACAAAACATGACCGCCCGTTACACCGTGTTATCTCTCAAGCCACAGCCACTCTTCTGCCCTGGATACACAACATACCATCTCCATCTCCGCGGCGATGGGAAGAGGAGGGGGGGGTTGGTGTATAGCAGCGGGCGTTTTACCAGCAGCTTGTCACAATTTCAGGATGAACGCTTAAGACATTTGATAATAATGGTTTTAATCTGTGGTCTGGAGTGAATACCATGAGCTTGATGTTCTCGCCTCCACAGAGCTTCTCTCCATCTACAGAGGAGGGTGGCCTCATTTCTGACAGTTTACATAATGTTGCTCCTTGAGCCAAACCAGACTTTGACACCGCGGCACATGCAGGCTGCTGTGTGTGGAATGATTTTCACTGGTGTCCGCAGGGTCTGGAGATAGAGCTCAGTCACAGTGATGATAAGAGAGGAGAGGAGAGGGCCAAATCAAGCGTAATTATCAACCACACTCAGTGTTTGTCTTTACATTACAGCTGCAGTGATTCGACACATGAGAAATGCACTCAGAATAGGATTGTATTCTTAACTTATCTCTTGTGAGCTGATATGGCACACTTTTAACACTCATCTCACACCCTAAATCAGCATGAGCGTCTCTACTCCTGAATGCATTTCATGAGATTTAAACCAAGGCATCAGCTCTGGTGTCACCCCAGAAAATCTAGCACCATACAGCCCTTGACTGGAGAGCAGCAGTAATCTCTCAGCCGGTGTGGAAACAGAGATTGAGCCAATAATTTAAAGGAATGTTGCTCCTCTATCTTGGGACTGTGTGACTGAGCTGCCAGCCTGGCCTGAGGAGGTGTTGAGCTGAGCCAGACCACTGGGAAGGAAAGGCCAGTCCATGCAGGAAACTGATAACAGCACTGGAGTGGTGAAGTTCAACACACACCAGGCTGCTCACAGATTCATGTTGTTCCAACTTTGCACAAACAGAAATGATTAAAAGGTGCATTTGTTCCCATCACATCCTGCAAATGATTTTAAACAGCGTGCCATAAATCAGCCCCGGAAACGTGTCATCAATTTTTAATCGTATTTGATGTGGTTACTCTGGATTACCAAGTCACTGTCAGCGCGTGCAGCCCAGTCTGTGCGCTTTTCTTATTATTCCCAGGCTGTGCGCTCAGTAAATAGTACAGGCAGAGAAACAGGATGAAGCCTTATTGATCGGCTGTGTGGCATCTCTCACCTCGCTACACTGCCGCTATCCTTTGGCCCCGTCAATCAGCCGGAGCGTGCAGAGGATGAGAGCGCAATTGGCGACGAACCAAGCCGAGGACCGCATCGTGGATCATCCAGGAGGAGAGAAAAAACAAGGACCTCGATCCAGGGTGGATGATTGTATCATAAACCTGGTCGGACACAAATAGACACCTGCTTCTGTCGCCTCTTGTCGGCGGATTGTAACCCCCACCACCTGCGATTATCCTCAGACTGTGCGCTCCGGGGCTGCTTCATCACAGTCAAGCAGGGCAGAGCTGAAAAAGTACATCCTGCTATGCTTTTCAAAGTAAAACTTGCGAGGCATGTGTGCGCAAATATTTGGTCACTAGTTTGGTTTTTCATGCATATTTGTTTTAATAATTGAGTCCTACATTTTTGTGTATGTAACTTGCTTTTCATTGCTCTCGTTTTCCTTTAGATAAACCACTTTGTCACTTTATTTTGAAAGCAAAACACAACACACGTGGTATTTATCTGGCTGTATGTGCTACCTTGACGCAGCTGTGTGTCTGCGCCTTTAACCACCGGCTCTGACGCGCCTATGACGTCGCTCAGGAAAGAAATGTTTTGTTATCATGCAGCTGTGACAAAACAACAAGCAAATGATGCTCAGTATAACACGTAAGCTTTATGTATCTAGGTTACATGGAATATTATGAAATTAAGATGTAAAGGCAAACTCCATCAAACAGTCTCCATCGAGGTCAGTGTTGCAGATCTGTTTTTAGAAGAGATATTTTGAAATAACCAAGCTGCGTTTTGTCCTCATCTTTGAAAACAGCCTCGGTTACAGATGCAGTGTATTGTTCTTATGTACTAACCATTGCAGTGCGCACTACTGACCGCCAGAGGGAAGCCCTGCTCTGCTACCTGTCACCATTAGGCCCCACTGCAAGATGGATCACACAGGCTGCTTGTATCTGCCTTTAATGAGCACATTGAGCTTGTGTTTTCGTGCCTTTATAAATTGATTTTCATAGATATAAATGGCTGCTTTGTAACTGTGGAGTTAGTGAGGGCTTAGTGAGCAGAATTTACTCATCTGTCAAGTCAAGGACACAATGCTGTGAAAAAAGATAAACTGTATCTGAAGAGAGGTCAGTTTGATTTGTAATCTTAGAGAGTGAACAATTGGTTAAAGGAACACAGTAAGGTTAAATGGGCCGATATTAAGCAGGCTATAATACAGGTAGGGTGAAATAAAGCAACACAAGGATTGTGTTCATGTAAAATACTGTGCAACTATGGATCTTGTGACGATAGGACCCTCTATGTGAAGACATCCTTAATACAACTGCACTTATTTCAACCAAGCTTCCTGCACCAAGGTACTGTCCACATCAACATCTTGAGACCTGAACTTTTTGGGTATGCTTTTTAATGTCTGCCTGCTATTTAGGATTAGTTAGGACACGATAAGTATAAAAACCTAAACACAGTCATCGATAGTTAAGACCCAGTGTCCTTAAACAAGATGATAATTAAGTCCCAGTGTCCTAAAAACAGATGACAATAAGGTTCCAACGTCCTAAAATGGGACAATATTAAGTCAAAATGTCAGTAAACGAGATAGTGACACAGTCCAAATGTCCTCAAATGAGTCAATATTTAAGTCTCAATGTCCTTGAACGAGATGATAATAAAGTCCCAGTGACCTGAAATAACATGATAATAGAGCCCCAGTGTCCTAAAACGAGACAATATTTAAGTCCCAATGTCCTTAAACGGGACGATAATAAAGTCCCCATGTACTAAAACAAGACAATATTAAAGTCCCACTGTCCTAAAAGGAGAGGATGATACAGTCCCAATGTCCTAGAACGAGACAATATTAAAGTTCCAATGTCCTTAAACGAGATGATAATAAAGTTCCCGTGTCCTGAAACAAGACAATAATAATGTCCCACTGTCCTAAAAGGAGAGGATGATACAGTCCCAATGTCCTAGAATGAGACAATATTAAAGTCCCCATGTCCTTAAACAAGATGGTAATAAAGTTCCGGTGTCCTGAAACAAGACAATGATAATGTCCCACTGTCCTAAAATAAGATGAGAAAGTCCCGCTGTCCTGAAACAACACAATAAGAATGTCCCAATGTCCTAAAAGGAGAGGATGATACAGTCCCACTGTCCTAAAATAAGATGAGAAAGTCTCGGTGTCCTGAAACAATACAATAAGAATGTCCCAATGTCCTCAAACAAAATGATGATGAAGTCCCAATGTCTTCAAATGAGTTTCTAATTGATAGTGTTTCAGTTTGTTACTGTTGCTAAAATTAATAAATAAACAAGTTCCAACCATTAAATCTGATTAGGTTTTGACTCGGCAGAGATGGCTGCCATCTTGTTTTTACACAGATTAGTGTATTGTGCTGTTGCCGCCACTATATGGCACAAAAAAGTGTCCACAAACAAGGACAGCAGATCTAAGATAAGTAGAATGAAGAAGAAGGTACGGTAAACCCACAATGTAATGTCCTGCGAACTCAGGGTCTCAGTGAATACAACATGGGTCATGTTGCAAACAATATATATATATATACATATATAGATATAGATATATATATATATATATATATTAGTGGTGGGACTCTATTAAAAAAATTTATCTAATTAATTAGAGGCTTTGTGATTAATTAATCGTGATTAATCGCATTTTTTTCAAATCGCAATATTTGACACAGCAAGCACTGTTTTTTAATTCAGTTATCTGAATTGAGTGACATTAATTGTGCATTTAATGAAACAGTAGCCTATAGGCGCCACAAAACAGGAAGTACTTTATAACTCCAGCATTCATGCTCCAATCTTCCCCATACTTCACAGGATTGCTGACAGACCGGCCCTGAACACATTCATGTGTCCATATTTGGGATTACACATAATGCCACCTACTGGTAACACAAATGCATATTTTCAGACTATTTGATGGTCACAAACATCAGTTAGGTCAACAGTGGAGAAACACACACATAACCACA
>JAPZEB010000023.1:15976278-15990880 GCA_029783705.1 Chaetodon striatus
AATAAACTCAGCAGCAGCATACCTTAAAATATGTACATATATATATATATACTGTAGCATTGCAGAAGGTTATCACTGTATATTTGTATTAAATACTCTTGCAACTGTATCCCCTCTGAGTTTCTAAATAGTTTGTGCAAACTGTATCTCTGTTTACGTTCTGAGACAAAAGAGCTCATGCATATTTCATGATCACACCCTGGTCCAATTTGTCAAGGTGTGTTACGCTCACAACACAGTGCTGCCTAAATAAGCGAGTATCTCACAGAGACAGAGAACTCTGTGTTCAGAACAGATTTAGTTTCTTATAATGAGAGAGAGGGGAAACACAAACTATAAATATGTTTACATCAGGGCTTATTGAAATACCTCTTTAGAGAATGGAGATTATAACTGAGGCCTATTACCTACCTTACTCTACAGAAAATGAATACAAGAACATGGCCTGTGCACACTCTGCATGTAGGTCTGCCAGCATATCAGTAAACTGCTTTTATAAATGCATGCAGATGTTAATCTATCTTTAGTCCATGTGAGCAATGATATCTGATGTGATTATTGTGTCCAGTGTGTCACCTAACAGCACCCCAAATACTAACAGACTGAGTCCTGCAACTATCATGGCTTGAGAAAGTGTAGAGTAAGATTTCTTCCACAATCGTTAGCCATTGATCCTTCGTTGGTGGTGTTTCTTTACCCCAGCTCCTAGTGAGAGCTTTCTTGCTTGCTACTAGCATTATTTTTGATCAAATAGATATCACTAGCAATAACATTTTCTATAGAAAATTTACATAGATAAAGCACCAAACAACTGTTAGGAACTTCATTTCCTAGTATGTATTTTAACCTGTTTTAGAAAAGATTTAATTCAAATTTGTGGTGAGCTTTTTGGCGCTTGTAGTTTGTGTTACTGTTGGATTGTGTGGTATTAAACTGTGATGAGTTTCTAACGTTTGGCAGTAATGATGACCTTAAATAATAATATCAGCTACGGTTTAAGAGGAAATCACACAATGTATACCATCGACCTGCTGACATGCTGCATTAAAGTGTGTCATCACAACCGCTGTCCAAGGTGCTGATCCTGGGACGAGCAGAAACTTCTTAAAAAGGGATTCTTTAGGATTCCTAAACAATTACAGAATACTGGTTTCTTTTCTTATAAGAAACTTGACAGTAAATTCTGCTGCTTTTCTTTGGTTTTCCCTTTTCTAGGCACCAATAGTATTTGCTGAAATCTCAGTCACCTCTGTGCCATCGCCAAACTGTAGCTTAATATTTTGAGGATAAACCGACTGGACCTTGTGCAATAATTGCATATATTCAAGAGCGATAAATACACTCATACTAGTGCAATGTTTACATTTATTCTAGTGCAATAAAAATTACACTGTTATTTGTCCTTATTATTGTAGAATATGTTATTGGCTGTGTTTCTATTGTACTCATAACGCTGATCCCACTGTGTTGCAGGATGCAGCCATCAGGCAGTTGGCTAACATGGGAGGGTCGTTGCCTTGATAAGGCTGGCCTGGGCGTCCAGGCTATAAAACCTGCCTCACGCTCTCACTTGCTCTTATTCTTTCTAAAGTAGACATCCACCTTGTGTCAATACTTCTTGGTTTTGTGCCTTCAGTATCTCCGCAGCACACCCATGCATGGCTTTTATTACTGACTTTGCTGACCTACACACTCCATTGTTTATCTAAGTTAATCTTAGTTGAATAAATTCTGGTTGTTTTAACTTAATCTTCTGTGTGGATTCCCTACTGGTCACATTCACTGAGCCAGTTTGTGACACACTGATCAGCAGCAGTGCTCCTAATGCCATTGTATACTGTGCAGTGACAATAAGGGGTCTCTAATGTAAGCATTTGGATCAAAAATGCTCCTGCAAATCATCTTTAAGAACAGATGCAAGTGGTATCTAATTTTCCTGTAATTTTCCTACAATAAAATCAAAGACCCCTTTTATTTTGTTTAACTTGGTTCCCCCTACCCCATCATATATTTAATGGCCAAGACATACTGTTGTACTCTGTATTGGCCATCCTGGGTGAGTTTAATGGTGGCTATTTAACCCCAAGTGAAGCTTAGATGATTAATTTGCAATGAAGGTGATATATTCTTTATGTTATTTTAACCCCACCTGCCCCGCTTTAGTAATGTTTTATGGCATGTATAATTGTGTTCTCAAACATTTTAGCCCATAAAGGTCTGCCCTGAAACAATGTCTGCTCCACTGGACAACCAATAAGATGCTCTATGTTGGCTATTGTGTTGTAAAAGACACACATTCACAGTACCTGGCTGGATAGACTTCTGATGCAAGCCTGCTTTATGTGATTGTATGAATATTTAAGCAGCCGTCACCCAAGGGCAGCTGGGTTTCTCCCATCTCGCCCATTCTGTGTGAAGGTCGGCCTCTGTGTCTCTCCTCCTTTCTCTTTCTCATCAGAGGCCTATCGCTTACGGTGTTTGCCTGTAACTTGAACTCTCATATTCAACCATCTGTAACAATCCAATAACCTTTACACCCTAGGCTGCTGCTCTGTGATCAGATGAGTTCATTAATTAATAGTAGAGAAGTGTAGGGCAAGTGTATTAGTAACTGACCCTGAATCAGATGGTAACCAGAGTCCCTGCGGCCCAACCCCTGCCTCCAAACTCACAACAGACTAGGGACTACCTGGTCACGTAATGAGACACCCTGAACTGACACACTGCAACTCACACACACACACACCTGAAAACCCTGAGACTCTCACACACACATAGGTTGTCAGGGAGGCAGAGAGGGGACTATAGAGGACTAAAGAGACAGAGCAGATCTTGCTTTTAAAGCAGCCTGGCTGGGAATTATTTTCTGTGACAGAAAGAGAGAATGATGTGACAGATCGGCCTACTGACCGAGAGATGGCTGACACAGTCTGGACTTTTAAGGTCAGGTCTGGGATAAACTGATGATGCAGTGATGCAGCTGCTGCTGGACAAGTGGACAACTCATGCTGCTGTGACGCAAGAAGACATGACACAATGGAGGACAGCTACTGAGGATGTTTATTGGCATGGATCAAACTGAATGTCTACCCTGGATAAAGAAATGTTTTTGCTTCATATGTCACATCACAAGTGTGCAAACAGCTGGCTTGTTCTCGTGTAGTTTATTTGCCTTAATCCCACTTAAAGGAAACAATGATCTACTTGTCACTGTTCGTACGCTGCCCAAGTGTTTGATGATGTACAAGAAGCTACTCTACACTGTCTGCCGAATGTTGCCCCACACACTGGAACACCCCAGATCCACCTGATGTCAGCACACTTGCGTTTTATTTTACTGTTTCTTTTGGTCATTTCTAAATCCCCCAGCATGCACGGACTGCCTTGTTCCTCTCTGGGCCACTGTTTTGGTAATCCGTCTGATGTTAACACTGATCCAGTGCCTGCTCAGGAGCCAAACAACTCCAGGCGGAGCAGAAATAGCCACAGACTTCCGGCAGCAGACCCAATTGTATCCCAACCAGAAGCCCTACCATGCAACCCACAGGAGCAGCAGCACAAACAGTCTCAGAGGACAGTCAGCTGTATCTCCGAACACTCCACCAGAAGCATGAAAGTAAATGGTACCAACTCAAACTCTATCCGCCGCCTGCAGAACACAGATGACGAACGATGCTTTGAGTCACCCCCGGCCTGCCGGAGCCCTTCCCAGAGCTCAGAGGATGATGAGATAGAGGAGTTTAGTCCTGAGCTGGAGCTGAAATATCCTCAAATTCCCAGACCCTCCATTATTATCAGACAACCCAAGGTACGATAAGAAGGCTGTGGTCAGTAAGCTCTGTTTTAAACTGATTCATTACATAATAATCAATACAGAAATCTAGTATGACAGCAATCATTTTGACAGGAAGCAAATGAATTATGGAGTAAAACCCACCAATCTACTGCAGTTCATTCTAGATGGGCTGCAATACATGATATCACCACAAGAGGGGTATAGAACCCAAATGAAGTTATTCATGTGCTGAGTGTGGGGTTTAAGTAGATGCTGATCTCCCTCCTTCGGGATTTAATTCATTCACGTCTCACCAGGATACTACAAAATCTTCTTATCAATGGGATGCAAAGCTCTGAAACACACATGCACACTCACACACCAACTCTGCGGTCAGGGTGATCAGTGACTGCAGATTGGATGTCAGTGAAATGTGTCCTGAGCTCCTGTTCAACATGATCTCTGTCTCCTGATTTCACACATGTGCCTCTCTCTGGGGTATGTGTGTGTGTGTGTGGTTGTATGCCTATATGTGTGAGCTCTTAATCTTAACTTAAACTGGCCAGTCTTTTTTCAGATTTTTCATCTTATTCCAGAAAGAGGATGACACAGTATGTGAGCCGTGGCTCTGATCAATAATGCTGATCAGCAGAGGAAACTGCTTGAGAATGAGACGGAGGAGGGGGTGGGTTTAAGTAGGAATCCTGGAATTTACACTGTGGGTTACTTCATCCAGCGGGAGACATCTCATCAGCAGATGTTAAGACATCTGTTGGCTTGATCGTTTAAGGCCAGAGGATTGTCACTTTTGATACGGTCTAAGTTAAGACATGTGCCGTGAAAGTATTAAACACATTGTGGCAGTCGGATACAAGCTTGGTATGAGAATTCTTTGAAACACTGAACCAACTGTAACCATTGCTCAAGAATTTACATAAAGGCGCCCTTTAACTACCTTGGACCAGCCTCCCAATAAAACTGCAGCGGAGGCACTCACTGGCCAACAGCACAATACATGTTTGTATTGGACACCCCTGGGGGTTATAAGACTGTGAACGTACACAACAGCACCCTCCCCCAACCTAGCTATTATTGTGCTGCATCAGAATGAGTTGCAAAACGGTGTTTTGAGCATACAGCATGTTCCTCACCTTCTGTAGAAACAGGAAAGCAGTTTTGCAACGTTTACTTTAGCAAAGCAAATATTAATCATGTGTAACACCCAGGGTTGCTTCCTCATTGAACTGTAATCTTGATAGCCGGATCAAAAAATTGATCCAGTGGAGCACAGGCATGATCTGAGTATGTGTGCTGACCTTTGTCGTGCTCCACTACCTCACAAATTACAGCCAAGAAGCCTTAGCAACTCCTGCCCTAGAGGCGCTAATTAATGCCCCCTTTGTTAAAGAGCTCAAGGGACTGAATGTGAAAATACTGGCTCTTAATGACAGGCATATTGTGAAAAGACCAAACAGTATGTCCAGAAAGAGATATGAGTAGGAGTGCGTGAGCATGACTAAAAGACGGTGACTTTTGGGTTATTATGTGCCAGTCCAGTTTCCACAGTGTGCTATTCCTCTGACTTAATCATTAGTGTCTTTGTTGAGATATCTAGCGCAGCAACAGATGTAGCTTTGATCTCCCGGCCCCTGAGGCTTTATCTCAGTGTGTGCATGTCTGTGCATGTGTGTGTGTGTGTGTCCATATCAGTGTGTGACAATACCGTTGTTGCATTTATCTCTGACCTCTCCCACAAAGCTGGACATGTTTATGGGACACTTCCAACATCCAGAGCCGAAACTGCAGTAATATCTGAGCATTTGGCACAGCGCACACATACACAAAGGAAGAATGATTATATGGTTCATAAAAGAATGTTAATCTATAAACAATCATTCGTCAGTATCACTCTCTTTCACGCATACACACACGTACAGAGCCGCACGCAGACGTAAAAGCTTACTGTTATTATGCAAATGGAGCGGGTGGTTTGAACAGGACAAGCAAAGAACATGAACATTCCCTTAGAGAACAATCACTGTCTATCCCAACACGGGCTTCAAACCGGATCTGACAGTAATTTCATGTTGTGTTGCATACAGACATTTGGCAGTGGATAAAAGAGTGATAAGCCCCGAACTCCAGTCCCCTCATTGTTAGTGTCCTTGATCATCTATGGCAATATTAAGACACCATTTGCCTGCTAAGATACCTGCTCTTTTCTCTTTTCCTCTTCTCTTTCTCTAATTTACTTTTAATTGTATTCATTTAAGTTGTTTTTTCTCTTTTTTCTTTCTGTAAAGGCAGTGAACACTAAACAGTGGCACTGTTATCTATGAGATAAAATTTTGATTACATGCATGCAGGGGCGTTGTAGTGGGGGGAAAAGTGGGACCGATTACCCAGGGCCCCAGTGGGAGGGAGGGGGCTGGAAAACCTTGGAATAAAAGTTTGCTTTTGTTTGCAATTTTTATTTCTGAATAGCCTAATTAGTGCCACAACTAAACTCAAATTGGCTGAATAAACTGGATAAAAAACTGAACTTTAAATAAAAAATGGTGGACACTCTTTGAGTCCCCTTTTACCCCTTAAAGGCGCAGAATGGTTTGCTCTGCCCCTGCTCCAGGATTTCTCTCCAAATGCAGCTAGAGCCTAGTGAGTCACTACTTATGCTGCTGGAGCACTAACGTGCACTGTCATGTCTTTACCCAAGAAAGGGGAATTGGGTTTACAACAAAGTAAAGAGAAAGAAAAAGGAAATAAAGCGAACTAATTAAAGTTTAAAAGTTGCATGAGAGAGACATGGTTCAAGAGAGGAAGGGTGGCAGCCCCACAAAGACTGCTTATGCATAGTGCATAGAATTTGGTTTAACACCCCAGTATGAATGCATTGTTTTCCTTAGGGTAGGCAACCCAAATCCAACCAGAATGGCGGACTCCGCCACTACCAATATAAACTACTACATAATTACTTAATTCACATACAGTGCCAAAAAATGAAGATGATTTTCATGAAATTCTTAATGTGGCTATAATCAACATATTTACAATAACAATGTATCAAATTCATTCATCTTAACTTAACCGCTTATCCTGTTCGGGGGTGGGGGGCTGCAGCCTATCCCAGCTGATGTTGGATGAGGAGCAGGGTACACCCTGGACAGATCACCAGACTATCACAGGGCTGACACATAGAGACAGACAACCATTCACACTCACAATCACACCTACGTACAATTTAGAGTAACCAGTTAACCTGCATGCCTTTGTATTGTGGAGCCAGAGAAAACCCACACTGACACGTAAAGTCCACACAGAGGGGATCCCCCACCTAGGGTTCCAACCTGTAACCATTTTGCTGTGAGGTGACAATGCTAACCACTTGACAACTGAGCCGCAAAATGTATCAAATGACAATATGAAAACAATGTAAAAGGGTTTGTTTGCAGTGAGTGAGTGGCAACCTCTGGGCTGAAAAATTAAGCCAATACAGAGGTGCCAAACACTGCAGTTCCTCTAATGGCCACTTGATGCTGGCCCCAGACCCCCATGTGTAAAAAGCCCAACTTTACAACAGAAATAAACATGTTTACAGCCTGGTACCAAAAAAAAAACATTGCTAACTTCCCCATTCATGACAACTGTACAGAGGGTGAATTTTTGTATAACTGCCCCATATAAAAAAATAAAATACCTTCTCATGACATTATGCATTGCAGTGATGTGTGACACCACGTCTGAGGAATGTTGTTGTCTAAAATTAGCCATTGTGCTAAGCTCCTTGGCCTTATCTGTTTATTGCCCCATAATTACACCATGCTTTTTCAGCCTTCTGCAGTCATGTACTTATTGATGTGTGACTGGTTGTGCTCATTAGATTGATGTGTTTGTTATTCAGTGATGGCCTTACAGTGACTGACAGTATCCCTTTGTGTTCCCTTCCCTCCCTCCCACACTCCCCTCAGGAATCAGAATTCCAGGAAACTGCGTCTGACAGGTCGGATGGTAGGGAGACAGAGGATGGAGGGTTATCAGGTACGGAAAACAACACAAGTTTCCTCCTCTTTTCTGTCTCTGCTCCCCTCTCCACCTCCTGTTCTTGCATGCTGCAGTTGTTGGGCACAGATTTGATCATGGAAAAAAGTTCTGGCTGGAGCTGTCCTCCGCTGATGGAAAAAACAACTTAGATTTTTATGTGGAGAGGAACATATTTGTGAAAAGAATTAGTCTGCGTGTGAGGAAATGATCGGGTTCACACAATTGTGCCCCCAGTGTGTCAACGTGTCTTTATAAAAGAATTTTTGTTCCACAACTTGTCTGTTCACGAGTGATCGGGGAGACTTCTCTTTGTCTGCCTGTAATAAACAGTGATCCAGAGGAAAGGACGGACATTCTGTGTGTATGACTTTGTGTGTACGTGTGCAGTGTGTGTTCACTCACCTTGCCAGGATGTCTGGGAGGAGCTGAGTGCTGGCGGTTACCGTGGCGATGAGTCTTGGGGCAAAGCACTGGGAGGGGTTCAGGGCTACAAATGGGTAAAAGGATGGAGTTGAGTGGATGATTAATAATGTGATTGAGTGTGTACATTGTGTGTCTGCTACATGCGAGGCTGAAGTGTGGATTTGAGTGTGGTAGTGTGCGTCAGTAGACCTACAAAGCCCTGGCATGCACAAGCCAAGGCTGCCCCATCTGCAGTCAATCTCTCTGTCTTTTGTTATTTAACCCCATCTGATAACATTGCAAAGAATGGATTTTGGGGGGTGGGGTTGGGGAGATGAAAACATCTTACAAAATAATGCAGTCCAGTGCAAAAAAAACACACTAAACTACAGCCTCCGAAATGACAATATGAGTGAATCTGATGCAACAAAAGTATACTTTTTAAAATTTTACAAAGGTATAAATACACTGATACACACTGAACAAAAATTTAAACACAAAACTTTTTTCCATTTTCCACAGTTTTAACTTTAAGATCTAAGACTTTTTCTACATTATCAAACGTTGGTCGCAAATTTGTTCAGATCCGTGTTAGTGAGCACTTTTCCTTTTCAAAGATGATCCATCCACCTGACAGGTGTGGCATATCAAGATGCTGATTAAACAGCGTGATTACTACACATGTGTGCTTTGGGATGGTCACAATAAATAAATCTGTGGAGTGCATTTTTGGATCAAGCCTTGGATCTTCAAGTTAAACCTGTGAAAAATGGGAGCAAAAACAAAAGTGTTGCATTTGAATTTTTGTTCAGTGAACTGTTAAACTTAAATTAAAAGCCTAGTAAATGCCCAGTCCCTTTTACTAGCTCCGTACAGCTACGCATTTTGACAAATAAAGGCCTGTCTCAATTAGAGGCCTGGTCTCGTTGCCAAGCAGTTCATTTTTATAGAAGTTCCTGGGTGTATAAAATAAGTTATTGGCTACCCATATGAGTAAATATTCGTTAGCTGCTTTGATCGCACATAAAGATATAAACCATGAGCACCAAAGAAGACCGTTATTCATTCAGATTTAACAACATGGTAAACGAGAGGCCTCTGAAGCTGACATAAAGTCAGACTACGTGTCCGTTCCTCGATTAGCCGCTCAGTTGTTCATATTCCTTTAGTCCGTAAGGGTCCGTCGATCAAAAGAATCAAGTGTTTTTCATAAAAATTAATCCAAGTGAGTGTTGTTTCAACAGGATCAAGTGGTGTTGTTTCGGTATGCCAGGTGCCATAATCCTCAGGTGCTGTAAAATGAGTGTTGAAACTCTTTATCTGATGTTGGAGTTAGATCAAATGAATGATTCATATTTAATGTTATTTGAAGCCTAATTTTTATGCAAATAATATTCATACTGGTTTAAATAAACAATTTGATTGTATTTCCTGATCCTTGCTGAGCAACAGTTTGGTGTGAAAGGAATTAAAGGCCTGTCCCACATAAAGGCCTGTCCCACATAAAGGCCAGGATATACAGACTATATATTCAGTGCTTTTCATGAGGTACTCCGGTATATGACATACATTTAAGGTTATGAAAGGTGGCCCCTTTCTCCTGCAAGGGGGGTGGAAGAACAGACAAAATAGGTTCACAGAACTACACTTTCATTAATGCTTTACTAACCCAGAACAGTGTTTTAGGTGCTTTTAAAGGATTAACATCTTTAACTATGCCTCTGTGCCACAAGCACACACTAAAAGAGAAAACAAGAGAACATCTGCTACATGAGGTTTTCTAAGAGTTGTTCTATCCACACAAAGAGCACAGTAAGCCTGACAACCGGGGTCTCTTTACTCCAGCGAGAGATATTTAAACAATACAAGCACACTTTTGTCCCCCCCTGCACCGAGGATAAAATGGGAGATTATGATGCACCAGGGGGTAATGTAAGTACAGAACCTCCTCTGTGTCTCTCCCTCTGACACACACACATGCACGCAATTGTCACACTGACCTTGATTTCCTGCGGTCGTAGTGCGTGTGCGTGTTGTTGGAAGGGCCTTCCTGCTCTCTGTGTTGGAGATCCTGCTTATTCAGCTTATTCACACAAACAGACAGACAGACAGACAGGTGGACGGACAGACAGAGGGATACATAGTTCTCCTGTGCCTCCTATAGGAGGTTAAACAGGCCACTTTACCTCACCCACATTCTTTGACTCATTCATATCTGCTTTGTTTCTGTGCAGTTTATGATTAACTTGTATGAATGGCATACAAAGCCTCACATAACCTGTTATATATGGCCGAGCTGTGAGGGAGTACTTGAGTTTGTTTGTATTGTATGTGTGCACAGTTTTATTAATAAAAAACTTTTGTGCCCGTATTAAGAAACTGCACAATGAGCAATGAGTACTTAATTTGTGTATTCATGAAAGAAGTATGTGTTCCTAATAGTCTGACCATATGTGTGGTGTTTCAATTCTTGACTGTCCAGCAAAGATATATTTCCCAGACACATATAACGGTGTCTGTGGTCTGAGTGATAAAATAGACATGCTAAGTATTGGGCACTTTTGTCCAACTCTTGTGGATATTTCACCCTCACTGTACTGTAACACAGCCATCTGCTCTCATTCCTGTTGGCAGTCATTAGGCTAAGTGGAAAGGCTCTGTACAGTAAAGCTCAATAAATCTGGGTGGCTTGACCAGTAATAACAGTCTCTGCGACAACATCCGAGGACTGCAGTTAAATAACTATATCTTGATCTTTTTGCATTTGCTCACATGCATGTTATTCCAACACAGTTGTGCATGACATGCAAACACGGCCGCACGCAGGCATGCAAATGCCGGAAATGGAACGCGGTTTGTCATTTCGTCATCTACTACGCTCGAGCGAATAGTTTTTCATTTGAATATTGGGAATTTGTTGTCAAATTTGCCTTACATGGCTGGTAGGAATGCGTGGTAACAGACAGACAAAGGGAAAAGAAGTCGTGATGAATGTTAAGTACAAGCAAAACAAGTGACAAAAACCTGGCTAATGCCATCTTTGATTAAGTAAACAACACTGGCCCACACAGAAGCAGCCCTGGAGAAGTGTTAATGTTTAATGAAAATGAGATTTATTTGTCACTGAAATCATTGCTGTTATGTCAGCCTCTGCTGTATATTTATGTCAAGGGAAATGGGTTGGTATTGAAAAGAGACATCAGTGCAGAGAAGAAAATAATGAATGAAATAGAATATCAATAACAGAGAGGATAAAAAAGCGTGACAGTGTTAAAAAGAGAGACAGAGAGAGCAGGTAATGAAGCTAGGGAACAAGAGATTATTTCACAAGTGCACTGAGAGGCTGACGCAGCACTGACCTCACAAACCTCATCCAGCCAGGCATCATGGTCCATGTGTTGTGTGTGTGTGTGTGTGTCTGTGCATCTGTGCAGAAAGGGACACTGTGGTGTGAGTCATCCAGCAGTGATTGAATTAGCTGAACTTTGGCTGAACACTCATAGGGAAAAAAACGGGGACAGGCAGGAAAAGCAGAACACATTACGTTACCCCAAGAACTGGTGAGCACATCTCGGAGACAGACAGGCTGACAGCGGGAGTGTCACCCAGATTTTATTAAAAAATCATCCAGCGTTATTAAAGCTACACAAACAGCCTGCACACGCCCTCTTTGTAATGTGCACTTACAGTCACTTACAGTGACCTAATTGGCCATTTCTTCCAAAACACATGTCATAGATGTGGAATATTACTTCAGTACAGAGTTTTATCGTGTGGTTTCTCCACCAGTGCACTGAGGTTATATTCCCCGACTGCTGCTGGGTCAGACATGAGGGAGAGAACAGAGTGGAAAGAATGCATTAAGTCTGTTCGGGACGAGTGAGGAAGAGAATAAAATGGTGGCTTGGTGTAAAAAAAAAAAAAAGGAGGACTGGTTATTTCAACAAGTATCTCACATTTAACCAAAGGGTTTTTGAACATACACTGCTTCGGCATATGGTGGGTGTCCTGCCAGTGTAAACCCCCAGTCATTCAGAAGTAGGTCACACACGAGGGTGGTGTTTATGTACTCTACAATTACATGCAATTATTTACCATCTTCTCTTTTCCTGCACCGGTGTGATGTTAAGCGTGGCTTTGAATTCTTCACAACAGCAATGGCTAAATTACTTTTTTCCTGTGCATTTTCAAATCTGATTACATATAATTTTGTTAGTTTACTTCCTTATTCAGCAGCAAACATGAGCAGAAATTGCACCACTAAGCTTTTCAGTTAATTTAACGACTAAAGATCCTTATCTCATACATCTTGCGAAAAAAAATTGCTCAAACCTTTGACAATAGAGATTCACTATTATCAGTTTTAAGGCCTGCCCACACTTACAGGAAGGCCCCACTGTCACCATGGTTTTCAGATAACTGCCATATCCTGTTTAAAGTGGAGGCCCTTGGAGGCCTGACAAAGAAAAAACAAGGGGCTTCACATGCAAACCTACATTCACACGTGCACACACAAGAACTGTGGGAAACCCTGGGATGATAAGAGAAACATCTGTCCCAGAAATTAGACAGTGTGAGATAGAGAGGGGGGGGAGCAGTGAAGCTGTCCACTTCCAGGCAGTGACCCTGAGCGAGGAAACCCCCCATGAACTGTTCACACCAGAGGAGGCCAGGGTTAGACCTCCAGGGTCCAGATCTGTCCACTACACCCAATCAGCCTTTATTTATGGTCAAAGGATGTGTTCAGCACGATGGACTCTGTCCAGGTTAGTCAAGGGACAGACTGACATTTTGAGCCTGTATCACATTGTGTACATGCATAACAAACATGTAGGTATTCAGGGTAAAGAACACAGTGGTTGTCAGTGGAATTTTGTGTCTCTTCTGGAGCAGTAAAAGGGGTTTTTTAAACCACTATTTGGGCGTTTCCCTGCAGTGTAACCGTCCCGCTCAATCTCTTCATCTTAGTTGTGGTTTATAGGAAGAAGAAGTATGAAACTCCAACGGAAACCACTGGCAGATGCAATATCTCTTCTGATCACTGGGGATGTTTCTTTACCTAAACAGACATGTTGCCATAGCAATGAGGAAGTACTTTCTTTCTATAGTGGTATAGAGGTTTCGAATATAACGTAACTTGGATTTAAATAGCAGTGAAAGTTTTTTTATATATTTGTTGGTCAAACAGTTTAAAAAATGTCTATCATAAATAGATGATGTCTGTTATATTATTTTGGGTTAAGGTTAAGTTTTAAGTTTAGAGTATAGTTCCATCCATCCATCCATTTTCATCCACTTATGCCGGCAACGTCCCTCTCCTCAGCAATGCTTTCCAGCTCCTCCTGGGAGACCCCAAGGCATTCCCAGGCCAGATGAGATAAGCAATCCCTCCAGTGTGTTCTGGGTCTACCCTGGGGCCTCCTACTAGTGGGATGTGCCCGGAACATTTCCAATGGGAGGCGCTCAGGAGGCATCCTGATCAGATGCCCCAACCACCTCATGCTCACCCCTTTTGACGTGAACGAGCAGCAGCTGTACTCCGAGCTCCTTACCCTATCTCTCAGGCTGAGCCCAGCCACCCTTCGGAGGAGACTCAGCCGCTTGTATCTGCGATCTCATTATTTTCGGTCACTACCACGATGGTCTGGCGCAACGCCCGCATCACTGCAAACACCGCACCAAACCACCGATCAATCTCATGCTCCATTCTACCTTCACTCTTGAACAAGACCCCAAGATACTTGAACTCCCTTGACTGAAGCAGTAACTCTCTCCCAACCAGGAGAGGGCGATCCACCAGTTTCCGGCAGAGGACCATGGTCTCAGAATAGTTTCACATTTTGGTAAATACAGTTATTCGCTTTCTTGCCAGGCGTTAGATGAGGAGGATGATGCCACTCTGATGAAGGATAAGTACAACAATTTGCCATTTAACAGAGAGTCATATGCAAACAACATTAAGTCTCCGGTGGTTGCATAGCAACTGGTCCCAGCTAAGAAATCAAATTTGATCTGCACTTAAACCGTCTGTGTGGAAAGGTGGAACAAGTTGGCCAAAATGCAATCTCAGAACTGATCAGCTATTGTCTGATGATGAGTTAGCTTTGTGTTGGCTTTTAACTTATCTGCATTCATGTGGGTCGGCACAGTGGCTTAGTGGTTAGCGCTGTCGCCTCACAGCAAGAGGATTCCTGGTTCAATCCGAGCCCTTCTGTGTGGAGCTTGCATGTTCTTCACATGTCAGTGTGGGTTTTCTCCGGGTACTCTGGCCTCCATGTCCAAAGACATGTCCAAAGACATGCAGGTTAATTTGTGACTCTAAATTGTCCGTAGGTGTGAATGTGAGTGTGAATGGTTGTCTGTCTCTATGTGTCAGCCCTGTGATAG
>JAPZEB010000023.1:16004767-16015402 GCA_029783705.1 Chaetodon striatus
AGAGTTTTTAAACCTGTACTAACTGTCTAACATACAACTATGATTAACCCACTTGTAGCTCTGTTTTCGGCCCCTAAAACCTCTTAGAAAAATATCTGGCTGCTAAAATGAGCTGCTCGATGTTTAGCAGCTTGTCCCAAACTTTATCTGCCATTTGGTGTTGGGCAGGTTGCAGTGGGTTTTTCTTTTTCACTGAAACTGCACTTATACATTTTCAATGAAACACCACTGACAGCGTGCTCACACAGACTTTCATTTAGTCAAATCGTGAAAGACGTTCGTTGCGTCTTCTTTAAAGGTTCAAATAAAGGGAAGTACTCAGGTGAATGTGTTTGATAAAGATGTTTACAGTAGTGACTGTGTGTGAAAGTGTACCACAGTGGCAGGCTGCATTAGAGCTGATAGAATGACTTATCGTAGATGGATAAGAGTGCTTGCGCTCACTCTGCCAACTCATTGCATCACTGCGGGCAGCTCGGCTATATGAGCACGCACAAAGACTTGCATTCATAATAGGGACTCATTTCTCAATCCCCCCCACCCCTAAACTGTCCTCTGAGTCGCCATGGAGACCTGCCATCACCCACACTGCATTTAGTGACACAGCATTCAGGAACAGGAAAGAGCTGCTGCCAACTGACATCTTAGGCCTTCCAATGGGCGACACTGAAGAGACTTTTAACGACTCCTCAAAAAACAGTCTCAAAGCAGCCGTAATCAATATATAAAAACAACAATATTTATACAACATGAAATTATTTATGTCCACTGTGAAAGATGTCACTCATGGAGATGAAACTTTGCAGTTCATCTCAGCTTCACTGAGCCTTTTAGCGTCTGTTAGCTCATTGTTTTTGAAACCACTTTGGTTCTCTGTCACCATCCTCATAGTGGTGTTTCATGCAGCAGGCTGCTACTTTTTTAGCGAAAAAGCTCAGATAAAATGGAGCTAAAAGAGAGTGAATATTAGACACATGTTCGACACAAAGTACAGATTCAAACACTCTTCCCACTTGAACTGTACAGAAATGTGGATTTAACTGTCTGTGCTACGTTTTTAGCTTTCTTTTGGAGTTTTTCTTACATGACTGATCAGATATTTCCGAGCTGGCCGATTCAAAAATGTGACATTTCACAGAACATGAGATCATCACAGTCATACACCGGTCATTAGGATGACAGGGAGAGAGTGAAGTAAACAGAGACAGGCTCAACTTGCCAATCCACTTTTCTCCTGTCGTAGACTTTCCTCTGACCCAGTTTTTCTCCTTCTTTTCCATTGTTTTCACCAATTTCCTTTTCGTTTTATTCCTGAATTTATACTTGGACATTTTGAATCCTCTGAACGCTGCCTTCTTTCTAAATTTTTGGAGTGCCTGGATTGCCTTCCTGTGTATCCTGCACCCTTTATCATGGACATCGTGGAGTTTCAGGTCTTTAGGAGGCTCATTATCGATGAGTTTATGTATGTCTGTGCGTGTTTGCCTATAGTCTGTGCTGTAAGGGTTTTTTTCTACGACCTATAAACTGTTTTAATGGGATTCCTGGAACAGCAGGAAGTCCTGTCCCAACACACATACTAACATGCTTTGAGGGTTGCTTCAACAGTGCTCATTTTGTAATGCAATGTTGCAGATATGAACACACACAATCTACTGTATATGTTGAAGTGGCTGTTTGTTACAGTACTTTATAGTTCTGAAACCCACTCATAGCAAGACACCTACAGAAGGACAGATCTTGAGGCACAGCTATGTATTAAAGGTCGAGTGTGTAAGATTTAGGGGATTTAGCGGCATCTAGTGGTGAGGATTGCAGGTTGCAACCAGCTGAATTTTCTCCCACTTAGGATTTCTTTAGAGTTGTTCAGGAGGTTTTTACAATGAACCAAATTATCCGAACAGGTCTCTTCCTCTCAAAAAACACCGGTAAACACACTCCAGTAATAATACAGAATAAAGCAGGTTCACAGTTTAAATCAGTGGACGGTCTGCGAAAAGCACCTGCTAATGTGTGCCTACCTTTTTTCTCTGATCCAGACGTTAAAGGATGTTTTTACCAGGAGCTGAATTGTCCATAGGGTTCTCTTCCTCGCCAAAACAAAAGGACCCAAAACTGGTAAAACACTGAATAAAGTCGATTCACATGTAAAAAAAAATCTTTTTATCCTAAACCTCGGCTTGCTTAGGGGCTGCGACTGGCCCTGTCTAGAGCTTGGTTTGTTTGGTTTGTCCACTCTGGGCCACAGTGGAAACATGGCAGACTCCACAGAGGAGGACCCAGTTCCCATGTAGATAGAAGCAGCTCATTCAAAGGAAACAAAAACACAGTGATTGTTATTTTCAGGTGATTATACACTAGACAACGTGCTTCTTATATTGCATTTCTGCCAATATATCCATCTAAATCCTACACATGGGGCCTTAAAATGCAGGTCATTATCTGACCGACATTGGAGCATGTTAACTGGGTTATCTACTGTATATTGTTTCTAAGGTGTTGGACTTTTAACCGACAGTTGAACATGTTATCTATATAGCTTTTAAGTAAAACCAGTCAGGGCACTGAATATCACATGCAGAGACACCAGTGATAAAGCAGAGTTTAAGAGGCTCCAGGGCTCCAATTTGAGGTTGCAGGTTCCTTTTGAACTCCCTATGTCACTTCCCCTCTCCCTTGGGGCACAGAGGAAGTAGGAGCAGATGTGTTAAGCTAACGGACACTTTGACAACACTGCCAGTCTGTAAGTTCCTCTTCTCCCTACTGCTGGCATTAACAGAAACCGCCTTTGATGTACACAGCACGTGTGTGCTCACACGCAGCCCCTGATTACAGCCACAAGCTGTTCTGCCCACCTCTGCCATCTCGCCTGCACAAACACTGTGACTGTGTTCTGGCTGTGGCACTAAATGTTCTGTCTGGCATGTTTCTAACAATATTATAGCCAGGGATAAAGCATGTGGATGAAAATACTTCTTAGCTGATAAAAGCTCTTATTTTTAGGACAGAATATTTTCTTTTTCAAATGCATGTTATCAAAAACGATGACTTTACAAATTTACTGTATACATTTAAAGATGTGTGTTGGCCACATGAGTTGGTAAATACGATTTTTTAAAAGGTTACTAATCTGAGATTAGAAGGGATTACCCATCACCATGACTGTAGATCACGTCCAACTGGAAAAGCAATATTTTCATTTGTCAACATATTCCACTTTATCCATCAAGCGGATTTTATTGTGTGGTATTTCTCCCTCTTTGTTCTGCAGTGTTCAGCCACAAACCGTGTTTATCTTAGGCTTCTTTGTTATGTAACTGACATGGTTTAGTTTCTGGAATGCAAGAATATCGACCTCTAGTGGTGTCTTCAACTCATTACACGTATCCTTCCTCTGTGTGAATGTTTTGATTCTGAGGACACGCTCCCACCCACCTCAGTGTCTAGCACGTGCAGTGAAATGCATCTTCAGCACTGCTGATGAATGTGATTGGCCCGCTCAGGTTCCAAAACATCACTCCATGTATTCAGCCTTCATCAGTCGCAGACAGGAGAGTCACTCACAGGCATTTGAGAACGTGATCGTTTATAAATCTGAGTCATTCGTGTGATTTCGTTATCTAATCTCAGTTTATTTTTTGCACTATCATTATCAGTTTACTGCCACTTTAAAAAAGCTCTTGTCTTCAATTTAATATGGGATTATTTTACCCACAAGATAAAATACAAGGAAGTACCATACAGTGACAGGGGAGAATTTTTAGTAATCAGTGAATGATATATATAGGAAATTATGTTATAACTGGGTGTCACTTTGAGGTATACATTGAAATTGAGTGGGAGGGAGTTGGTGAGGGAGGGAGCACAGAGAGAGAGAGGGAATGTGTGTGTGTGTGTGTGAGCGCAGCTATAAAACAGACTTTGAACTCCAACCAGCTCAGTAGCAGACAGCTGTGCAGGACAAAGCGCATCTCCTGTGTGCGACTCGACAGCACACTGATAGACACGACAGCGAGCTTTAATAGCCTTTTCTGGAAAAAACGTTGTGGATCAAAAATAGCAGAGATGGCGACAATGTTCAGATACCCCGTCTTCCCTCATCTGCAGGGTGAGTCAAGCCGAGATTTGAATTTTGTGCATCCTATTTAACAGGAGATAAAAGTGAAGTACGATGCTGTTTTAGTTGTATATGTGCTGAATATGTTTTTAAACATCTTTGTAGTCAGATCTCAGGTGTGGTCAGATAATAATGTTTATATGTTGATGTGTTCATTTTCAAAATCTTGATCTTTTAATAATTTACACATAGCATGTAGTGAGCCATCAGTCTAATACAAGAAGCAATGTTCTTACTGAGCAAAGCAGATTGGGGAACAGTTGCAACAGCTGCAATAAAAGTTACTTACTGTGTGTTTGTACGTACAAGAAAAGCATGCGCATTCAGACAATAATCAGTAGGTGCTGGACAGGAGACCATGCAAAAGACGTTTTGAGCTGCGTGTTTTTCATAACACTGAAGAAGAGCGTGAAGCTCGCAACATCACCTCAGTGGCAGTTAAATGAAATATATGTTCATGGGTGCAAAGTCAAGCGTGCAAAGTCTGTTTCTCTGTGAGTTCATATGTACACTGATTGACTTGAGGCTTTGGTCAAACTTGCTGCATTCAAGTTATTTCTCAGCTTTGTAATGGCCTGATAGGTGACACTTCAGTCAGGAGATAGTAGATTTAACACTAGCTGATTAGATTTTTTATATATGGTTCAGTTTAGGACAAGATGTTACAATCCCTGATGCACGTACCTGAGACTATGAGTGGGAGTAATAGTGCTGTCTGGGGGTCCGAGTGGGAACAAAAGGTTAGATGGATAGAAAAGTAGGAAAGGGCTAAGGTAGATACAAAAGTAAGAAGGAGCATAGGGATGGCAGAACTCTCCCCCGCCGCACCGGGACCTCCTCGTACTCCCTCATTTTGATGAGGGAAGAGAGGGGAGAATATACAGAATATCTGTGGTTTTTAACTTATTAAGGCAACATGCCCACATTTAGTCATGAATCCTTTGACTTCTGAGGTCATGGATTTGAGCTTTGGGTTACTAATGTATCAGCAACTTCTGAAATGTTTACATAACCATGTGCCTGTACTGTTCTGATTCATTTCTCTGTCATATTGAATATGGCTTCAGGCAGTGGGATGAGATGTTCCTCTTCACTCAGTGTGAACAATTATGTAATTCCAGGCTCAGTCCTTCTATCACTATAGAGACGATTCAAAAACTGAGCTCGTGCCAGAGGATCAGGCAGATGCTCATGTCACGATTTGAGAGGAGAGAAAATAGATCCCTGAAAAATGTGTCCTTGCTGCAGAGATTTAAGAGATTTCTGTCACCACCGTCTCGTTGCATCCAAACACACGTCAGTAACAAAGTGGTTAAACGAAAGTTCCTTTTCATTTGTTTCTGTCAATTCAGATCCGTGTGACCCTGGTCTGTCGCTGTCAGCAGGGAGGAGTGTCATGGCGGAGCCCGACTACCTGGAGGGAGACTGTGATGAGCTCATCAAACCCAAGAAGCTGATCAACCCGGTCAAGAACTCCCGTAACCACCAGGACCTGCACCGAGAGCTGCTCATGAACCAGAAGAGGTCAGGAGACAGAATCATACACCTTCAGCACCTTGCTCTCCTTGTCTCCTCTTTATGCTTTTCCTGGTAAACACATGTAGTCATGCCCAGGGGATTCTTACTTTACAATTAGCCAATCTAAGTTTTATCACAGTTTGAAGTGCATAAACAAAATCAAAACAACACACTTGGCTTAATTCCAAGCCTATGAAAAGAGATAGTAGTTTATCCATTTATTGGGTGATAAAACTCTGGATTATCATCATTTCCTTGTTTGTTTATGGCAACAATATCAAGTTTACCCCGATCCAAAACAGATTAGTCAGGGGAAAGCAATACAGTGTCCAGATCCAGGCTAATTGAGTTTACTAATGGAGGATGAGTTAACACAGTCGCCCTGCTGCTTTGTTGTAATTGGTCTGATAGTATCCAAGCAGAATGCACTGATGCTTCTGGAGTGTGTCCCTGTAGGTGACTTCACTGGCCCCCCCACCCAACCTCCAGCGGCAGTATTATGTAAAGCTCTGGATATAAAACTTTCATAGGGAGCTATTATATAAAACCCCAAGTGCATCCAAGTGTCAAAAATTGGTTATGTAAAGGTCACGCAGATGTGCCGTTCGTGACGAACCTGGACCGGCTACTGATATTAATGCAGTCTGTGTGAGCATCCGTCACATGCACACTGGGGCCCGTGATCACACCTCTGACACTTATGTTTGTATTTTCTCTCACCAAACACCGGCAGCAGCTTTGTGCCTGAGCTATTAATAGCTCCGTAAACACACATGCTGTTGACAGCTGTTACATCACAGCAGCGATGCTCTGTCCCTAAACAGGTCAAAGAGTAAGGTGCTGTTGTTGCGGTGGAGGCAGGGCATTAATGAATGATGGGAGAAGAGGCCAGGGTGGGCAGGATCAGGAAGCCTTGGAGGAAATGTCATAAAAATATTAGAAATTCCAAACGTGGTGTAGTATTGTTTGTAGTCGTCTAGACGGAGAAAGTCCCGGGGCATCAGGAGAAGTCTGTGAGATAAATCTAGTGGGCTTTTTGGGGGATATATTTGTTGTTATTGGGCTTTCTGTCGTGTACTGAGAGTATAGAAAGCTTGCCTGCATAGTGGATTAGTCACGCTGATGGGAGTGGGGAGGGGTGGGGGTGGGTGGATGGATGCATGGATGGATGGATTGGCTGCATGAAGAGAGAAAAAATGTGTTATGTAATCAAGATTACAAAACAGTCTCTCGCTGTGGGCCTTTCTCTGCCTTCGCTACCTTAGCTGTGATGACCCTTCCTACACACACATACAGAGGAATTTCAGAACTTCAGCCACCAAAACTGGTGAAGCATTTGAGCAGATGGAGGTATTGATGTGTGAGCACACATTCTTCCCAGTCTGCTAGAGGGCGTGCAGTCATGGAAAGTCATGGAGAGGAGGGTCAGTGATTATGTAAACGTTACCAACAGTGAAAGGAGAGTGGGGTAAGCATGTTAATAGCCTGTCTTACTGCTCTCCGTGACCTTGACCCTCCTCCCCTTTAGAGCGCGGTGCTTGAAAACAGCCTGAACAGATCTCATCTTTTACCCTCTGCTCTGCTTCAGACCGTTAAATGCTGTCATAAGACCCCAGGACATTTATCTGCAGCAGTGACTTGAGATAAAGTGGTGGCTTGTTGTAAATTAACTCCCACTCCTTGGAACACTGTGAGCTGGGTTATGCAATCTGCAGGATTTAATAATGCATTTAATTAAGACACTGTTGTTGCCGAACTGCAGTCAGGTGTTTTCTTTGAAGAACAGACGCAGCCTGTGCAGAGCCAGGCTTTCATGACGAAAGGGAAATTAGTACCCATGAGGAGAGGTGGAGATGGAGGAGAAGTAATCTGGATAATATCGGTTTTAAAATTAAATTAAATTAATCACAGACATGGTGAAGAGATTTTTGACCAACAGATACCCTCTGCCCTTTTACTCCACTTGATTTTTTTATTTTTTTATTCTTGTGTTGCACTTTATTGTGCCTCCCTAATCCTTTGTGGGCTTTGCTATTTATTGCCTTCTGCCATGACTCCAACCCATCTCTGTTCCCCTCTGTCTTAAGTACCCCTCCTCCCCAGGCCTCATCCTCAGCCCCCACCCTCCTCTCTCGTAATTTGGAGGAGTTTGGAGCATTACGTAACATTTGGTGTTTTTGTTCTTCGCAAGACACGCTCACACTTTGGTAAGATGTCCCTTCCTGAAATTTGCTGAACAGCCCGGCCTGTTGTGTAACAGTCTCTCAAGTTTACCAAAGACTTGTCACTTCAAGATAGCGTTCATGTAAGGAGTTTGTTCGATAGTTTAAGATACGGGTGGATACAAAGGGGTTGTTTTTGGTACTAAGAAAAGGGAAAGGAAAAGGGGAAGGTGTCCTTTGTTTCAACTCTCTTTTCCAAAGTCAGTTTCAACGCTGGCAGCCTTCACATTCACAGATTGGTGAATGTGGAACAATCTGTGATTGGGCTCCAAATCAAAACTTTCCTGAAACACGACTGACATGTTTAATCCACTACATCTAATAGAGATCTGCACGTCAAACTAGAATGAGGTCACGGTCATCATCTGTTACGCATGAACGCAAAGACTAATCTCCTACTGAGCGGGGCCCTGTCGTGTCATCGGAGGTTTGTTCATGAAGCTTCATTTTAGTAACATGCTGTCTCACTGTGCACAGGGGTCTGGCTCCTCAGAACAAACCTGAGCTCCAGAAGGTTCTGGAGAAGAGAAAGAGGGAGCAAGTTCTCAAGGCTCAGAAGGAGGAGCAGGAGGCCCACAAGAAGAGGAGCGACCTGGAAATAGAGCTCATGAAAAGACAACAGAAACTAGAGCAGGTAAATGATTAAAAGCATGAAAATATACTCTCACTTTAGTGCTCACATGGACATTGTTACTGTTTCTGACCACTAGAGGAGACAAAGATTAAAGTTACTGACTGGACTTTGAAAGATGAAACAACATGCATCCTACAGATGCTGCTGTCCACAGATTATCAGTGGAGACACTAAAAGATATCACAGTGAAACCTCACCAGTTGATCACTTACATTAGGACAACAATTTTTTATATCACAAGTTTTCTGATTTGTTTGTAATATGCAAATGAGGCATTGTCTGATTAAATATGCATTAATTTGCAAATATTTCCAGAACAGAAATCTGAATATTAGATGAAGCCAGATACAAAATTCTTGTTTCATATTTTCGCCATATTAGAGTTACAGTTTGCAGAGGTACAGGTAGGTTTTTACAGAGGGAAGTTTGGATATATATGTTTTCTCAGGTTACTCCGGTTTCCCCTCACAGTCCAAAGACATGCAGGGTGGCACGGTGGTGCAGCAGTTAGCATTGTGACCTCACAGCAAGAGGGTTTCTGGTCTGAACCCCAGGATGGCGGTTGCATTTTCCTCTGTGACAGCGTGGGTTTTTTCCAGGTACTCCTGTTGCCTCCCACAGTCCAACGACATGCAGATTGGGTTAATTGGTGGCTCTAAATTGCCCGTAGGAATAGTTTTCTGTCTCTATGTGTCAGCCCTGTGACAGTCTGGCGAGCTGTCCAGGGTGTACCCTGTCTCTCACCCACTGTCAGCTGGGATAGGCTCCAGCAACCCTGTGAGTTTTAGCAGTTACAGAAAATGACTTAAGTGTGGATATCTCTTTTTTTTATCACTCTATAAATCAGAAGATACTGCCAACAGCCATGAAAAACAAGTTTCACCATGTTTTTAGGAATAAAATGTCGTATAAACCAGGCTATGAATGATAAATGAACAAACTCCTCTAATAAAACGATAAGAATTTATATAGAAATCAAAACATGGAAAGTCTGCATGTCTTTGGACTGTGGGAGGAAGCTGGAGTACCCAGAAAAACCCATGCTGACACAGGGAGAAAAGGCATACCCCGCACAGAAGGGCTCCCTCCTGGTATTGGACCAAGAACCCTCCTGCTGTGAGGCGACAGTGCTAACCGCTACACCAGGAGTTTGTACTTCTAATCAGATGAACAGGTTAAAATAAATTAACCAACTGATAACACCAAGAAACTTCCCCAGTTGATAACTTACATTAAGAAAATTATTTTATATCACAAGTTTTCTGATATTTTGTTTAAATTTGCAAATGAGACATTTCCAGAACAAAAATCTGAACTAAAACAAGCGTATATAAACGTATATTTTAGACATTTTCTTTCCACTAGTCTAAAAGAAAATACGTTCTGGAGTCAAAAAAGCCCAAAATCTCAAATTTCACCAGTGTATGAAAAAACAGTGTTTTCGCCTGCAGTGTCTCCCCTTGATCTGAACTTGTCGATGTCTGTCTTCTTGCAGCTCGAGCTGGAGCAGCAGAAAATCGAGGAGGAACAGGAGAACACCCCTGAGTTTGTGAAGATGAAGAGCAACCTTCGCCGGACCAAGCAGGAGACCGACGGGGAGGAACGGACCACCTAAAAGAACCAGCAGGGGTGTCTGGGTCCGGCTGATTGTGCGCGTGTTTGTGGGCACCGAGATGTCAGGAGTGTGTGTACAAAAGAGAGAGTGTGTCGTCTGTGGCGCACGGTGGCGACCTGACCGTGGTCCGAGACGAACTTCCTGGCTTTCCCAACCTAGCTGTTCCTTTCCCCGCAGTGAGGAGAGAGACTTTACAGACTAAAGACCCCCCCTCTGTCTGCCTGCCACGGACCGCCAGCGCTCACCTCTGCTCCTCACACCCATCCAGCAGCAGCAGCAGCACACAGCACCCCCTGCAGGAGGGACCTAACACAGACATGTTACATGTTAAACGCCTTTTAAAGGAGGGCGGGCAAGCTTCCAATGAGCTCTGATGGAGAAAACAACCAAACACACACACGCAGGAGTTTTCATCCCCTCTGTTTTCACTCCTCTCTCCACAGCAAGCTGTCATTTCTCTTTACTGTTATCGATGTTGTTATCGTGGTTGTTTTCTTTTTTTTTTTTTTGTTTTTTTTTTTTTTTTGAT
>JAPZEB010000023.1:16017188-16029125 GCA_029783705.1 Chaetodon striatus
AGTGACACCTAGTAGTGAGTATTGTAGATTGCAACCAGCTTAAACTTCTCCTGGTGAGAGTTCCCTCGGTGCTTATTGTTCAGGATGTTTTTACCAGGAGCTGAAATATCTGCAGAGGTCTCTTCCTTTCCAAAATAATCAGACGAGGTGATGAAAACCAGTAAAAACACTGAATAAAGCCGATTAAAGTTTTATTTTTAAAAAATCAGTATTTTTCCAGCCCTCTCATTTCAGAGGGGCTGCTAATTGTGGCTGGCTAGAGCCAGTGTTTTTTTTTTTTTTTTTTTTTTGTCTGTTGTTGGCTACTCTAGAAATATGGCAGTACAACATTGCCGACTCCGTGAATTAGGAACCACATCATACTTAGATATAAACGACTCTTTCCAAGGTAACGAAACCACAACCATTCTTATTTTCAGGTGATTATACACCAAAGAAAACATACTTATGATATAACACTCCATTTCTGGCAATATATCCCCCTAAAGCCTACACACTGAACCTTTGAGGAAGACAGAGTAGTTCTGATACGACCATAGAAACTCTTGGTAATAGACTAAGGGAAGGTATCAGAACAGCTGCCTTCCCCACGTGCACCCATCCTCAGGAGGAATGGTACACGGCTCTCATAGGCTAACTGGGGAGAAAGAGGGGAAAATGTGTTCACACAAGTATTTGCAACTGAAAAATGATATTATCCACACTCTTCGTTAGTGAACAATATTCTGATCTATTGTCAAGCTTACTTGTTAGCATAGCCCTCCTAGTTAGCAAGCTAACTTGCTAATATTCTTGTCTATTGTTAAGTTTACTTCTTAACATAGCCAACCTACTTGGCAAGCTAACGCGCTAACCCTGCAGTAGCTTATAAGGTTTTGGTTTAATGTTAGTGAGGACTTTGTTCAATTGTACAAACTTTAATTTGGAAAACTAGCTTAGCTCCGAAGAAGCACAATAGAATTTTGAAAGAAACACAGGAACAGCGCCCTGATGATGTCAGAGGGCTGTGATTGGTTGACTGCAATGTTGGCCCAGGAGCACATGGGGCATGTTCTACTTGGCAAAATAAAGGCCATGTCCTTACTGCAGCAACTGTGGGTTTGAATCCAATCCCCATACTACCATACTATATAGTATGCCAGAAAAAGATTTAGGATGTCCCAGTACATAGTATGTCAAATGCAATGTGCCAAAAACACCAGGATGTTCTACAACATCGATCAGATTTTGCATTATGCAAGCAAGCATGCTTTACTGGCTATTATGACCCACAATCCTCTGCGCAGTGGACAATATGTCACATCAATGAGTCGCAAACAGATGGCAGCTGATTGACAGCTGTCAGAAGTTGCAATGGTGGATGACAGCGCATTAAAGCAACTGATGACCAGTCGAGTAATAATAATGGGAATATTAGTTTTTTAAGTAAACAAAATAATCATAAATAATACAAACAACGACAAAGAACTGCAGGCGTACTTTTACTTTTGTAAATATAATATGTTAGAATCTACAATCTGTGCAGTTGATCTTTATCTCTGGCGAACTTGGTAAGTGGTGTTTGTGTATCTCTAAGTATCACATATAAAAGTAAGGGGGTCAAAGTTCAGTGCGTAATGTTATGAGACAGTGGTATGTCTTGATTGTGTGCATACAGCATAGAACAGTACGTACTTTTTAAGGGCAGCTGCAGGACCTACTAAAAGTAAAAAGGGAAACTATGCACTTTGGAACGCATCCTTAGTCGATGACATCTTAACAAGAGTAACAAGACGGGGTAGTGAGGTTACTTTATTATGGATCCTAGCACGTATTGGCATCCCAAGCAATTAAAAGGTGTAAAAGTTGGCAAAGGAAGCTGCTGAAAAAGAGAGTAAACATAAACCCAATCTAAATCTGAAGGAAAAAGTATGGTTTGGGAGAAAATACACCAGGAGTGGCAACTTTTGTATCCTGGGCACAAAAGTCACCTTTACTCGATACAGTAAGCAGAGGTGAGAAAACACCCTTATTTGTCTACTACAAATTGCAACGTTTCCAACTTCTCCAACTATATCACAAAACTCGTTCACTAATGTCCAACAAAAGGGGTTCCAGTGTTACAACCTGCCCCACCACTGTGGTGAATCGTAACACAACCCGGGGGAAGTTGTCACATTAAGAATGAAAAATGAAAAAAATAATTGCAAAATTACACATAAAAGAACGAATACATACAATAATAATTAATTCCTACTAAGGGCTAACCTGCTTACCTTTACCTGTGTGATGCTTAGTACCTCACATGGAATGAGTCCCACATACAAGTCTGCTGCCTCCGTGAGGTAACTGGTCGAGACATTTGTTTACTTTTTGACTGCTGTGGTCCCTCACATAGGGCAGCTGTGTTGATCCTAACCCTCCTGAATCTGTTTTTCTTGACATCTCTCCTGGCTTGCTGAAAAAAGGAGTAAGATAGGTAGATAAAATGTGTTTCATTGCCATTGGGGTTAGTTGTAACACTTTCCTAGAAGGTGCTACCACCATTCCCACCCCTGTCAGCTACTGGTGAGCAAGCTGTGGCAACATGGTGGTCTAAAAAGGCGCAGAATAAATACCTTACAGTGTACTCAAGAGAAATCTATTACAAGTTATATCATTATAATTTCAACACTATCAGTATCAATCAAAGTATAGCCCCAGAAATTACTTTCATATGTGTGTTTTTTGGCTATAAAATCTGCACACTTCTTCAAACAACTATGAAATTTCACATGCAAGATCAGGAAGGAAGTGTTCATCCAATATAAATGTATTATGGCTCATGGGTCATCCCTTCTTGGTGAAAGTGGTGCTGTTACCACCATCCTGTTGTTACAACCATCCCCGGTCTCCCCTGCTAGTGTCATTTAGGAGGTATGGGGGAGAAGGACAAAAAATGGCTCAACAGAAATATCATTAAAAAACATTTTTAGTGTACGAAGGGAAAGGAAACAGGCTGAAATTGCTGTTTGACTTCATGTGATGGCGCAGTAATGGAATATGTCCGGAAGGTGGCAGCAGTGTAACGTTGAGGCTGCCGGCTGCTGTAAAACTTCCCAGAAGAAGAAGAAGCCCCTCGCTCTCATCAGTAAGCGACAAAGATGGCCGCCTGTGGGCTACTCCGCTCCGTCTCTTCCAACTTTTTCACAGTTTTGCCTTTACTTACCCGCTCGGCAACACTTCCACCCTTACGGCTGGCATCTAAACCTTATTTTGGAAGAACACTAGCCACGTCTAGTCGATTAACAGCAGGTATTCCCCCGTGAATGTGTTTTATTGTAGCATGTTAGCTAACATTTTCGGCAGCTAGAGGGTAACATTAGCTACAGAAAAGGACACGAAAGCTGACGGCGCTGTTGCATGTCTGTCCGTTTTTCTTCTGGTTGTGACACATAGAAAATACCTCAAACTCACCCAGTGGGAGGCGTTTTGTGTTCTGAGTTTGTTGTGTTATCTTGCAGCGCTTAAGTTCACAGACAAGCACGAATGGATTCGAGTAGAAGAGGACGGAATTGGGACTGTCGGTATCAGCAAGTTTGCTCAAGTAAGTTCCCCCCAGTCTCTGCGGTGCGCATACACACACAGACACACACACATGTCCATGCACAAGCACACACTAAAGTAAATATATTTGCTTCCACCTTTGACCTTGCTTTCTGCCGCTTGCAGGAGGCGCTGGGAGATGTAGTTTACTGTGGACTGCCAGAGGTGGGAACACAGCTGGCTCAACAAGGTATGAAGATGAAGTGTGGTTCAAGCTTACATTACATTACACACTGTTAAAGTTGTAATATGACATTAACAAAGCCTGGTTGCATGCATCTCTTGTCATGCTTCTTTCGTAATCACATGCACATGATTAATTATCAGATTTTGTTGTTATCACTGCTGTCAGGGTGTCTACAGGTCCTTCAAAAGTCTTACACTCAGTGTTACAACGATAAGCCTTTAAAAGATATTAAATAGTCTTAAATTTGAATTTGTAAGGTCTTAACTATGCATTTTTTAATCCCTTTTTGTGAAAATTAGCGAAGCCTTTTTATGTAAAAGTCCACATTTCTAATGTTACAAGTCTTTAAAAACTATAATACTGTCATTTTACGTCGCACTTACCTGTTGGCAAAATGTAGATTGGCTTAAGTCACTCTAATAATATATAAATATTCACAAGACCACATGTATACAACTTGCCTGCAATGCTCACTTGCAATGCTTAAATAAATAAAACATGATTTGTCCAAAAATTTGTTTGAACAAGTCTTAAAAGCATTCAATTTAACTGTCCGATACCTGTAGACACCCTGACTGTTCTTACTTTATAGATGACAGCAAGGCCACTACTCTTAACTTGCTTTTGATGTACAGATTTAACATGTTCAATTTCCTTTATCAATTGCAGTTTAAAATAAAATCTTGTTTTAGATCAATCTGAGGGCATCAGAAATTACATGCAGGATAAGTTAAGGTTATTTTAGCCTGTTGGTTTAAGAAAATTAGTCTCAATACTTGTTTAAGTGCAGTTTTTGATCGGTATAGATGTATTACATTTTTCCAACATTACAGACCTTACAACACATAGATATTTAAATAATAATAATCCCAATAGTGTCGTCAAAAATATTGATGCATCCATACACATCGATTTTGAATATTTAAAACATTTCAAGACTCATTTTCTACATTATTGATACAAGCTGTGCTATCTTGCTTTGTTTTACTGTTAATGTTTACCTCAGTCATACTGCTACTAACTTAGAATAGTGTCGTCATGGTTACAAAAAATGTAAATTGTGTGCCCACAATATTAATTTTCCCTGTTATGTCGAAACTGACAGTGAATATTAGTAAATTTCAAAGGATTGTTCCATTATTGTCACAACACAACTCTAAATAAATGAATTTAAAGGAAGAGATTCGTGATTTTCCTCTTGTTGGTGAGAAACAACACAGTTGCCATAATTTTAACAAAATGCATTTGGTTAAAAAATGTTTGTAGCTTGTAGAACCTGTGTTTGGGCAAACAATTGTAGACACACCACAAGCACGTACCTTAACTTAGGTCAGCATCACCTAGCAGTATTTGTCTGTGTTGTTGCCAAACCTCTGAAATGATCTAACTTTGATGTGAATGCCCTCTTCTCTAACATCTACTGTCACAGATGAGTTTGGAGCTCTGGAAAGTGTAAAGGCTGCCAGTGAACTCTATTCCCCTTTGACTGGAGAAGTTGTAGAGGTCAATACACTGCTGGCAGATAACCCTGGTCTGGTCAACAAATCTTGCTACAAAGATGGTAAGGACACTCATAAACATATATAGCCCGGGGCAACCTGTAGCTCACCTGGTTGAGGGTGTGCCCCTTGTAGGCTGAGGCCTTTGCAGCAGCCTGGGTTCAAATCTGACCTGCAGCCCTCTCTCTCCTTTCTCTGTCCAGCTGCACTATAACAAAGGGAAAAAGCCCTAATAAATAATCTTAAAACAATCCAGTCCATATAGATCATTCTGTTATTTGAGGAAGGTATTGGAGAGTGTTAGAGGCCAAAATTACTTTAGGCCAATGCAGGAGAAACAGAAGCAAAGTTATGGAATGATGTTTGACTATATTGACAACCATCTGGATTGGAGTCTAAGGTCATGTTTACAGTTTGCACATTGACACTAGTGTATGTTTACCCTCTAAATACTGCCTTGTCTTTTGACTGTTGTATATCCTGCAAAGGAAATTTGTTGTTTGGAGTTAATACACTGGGGAGCTTCTTACAACAATAAAGTTTTATATTCAACCAAATTTTATAGATAAATACTTTGCTTGTAGTCATTCCAAAATAATTTGATATGCTGTTGATTAAAGATTGAATACAGGTGTTCTGAAAAAAAAAATACTGTTTTTATTATTGTTTAATATGTTTTTACCAACCATCATAATTCACATCAATGGGCTGAGATTAAAATGAACTGCTAGCTAGCCTCTTTATTTTTCGCCAGTAGATGGCAGTAATGCAACATGATATAGAAGGCAGCCACTGTAGGCGTAGGATGAAGCCTATTATGAAAATTGATATCTTGTACCTTTTACCATCTGATTTTGTTTTGTTTGTGAAAATTAACCCTCAAAGCATGTTTTGTATCCTTTAAGTGTGACCAAGACTTGTTCCACACCTAATCCATACTAATGACCTTGTATGTTTTAGCCTATTCTCTATGTCACGTGCTTTTCCCACCCCCAAAGAGCAACTAGGTTTCCTTTTATTTACAACTTTGAAACTGTGTTTAGAGACTTGACTTGGTTGATACAGTAATCCATCAGACTGAATATTGTCTGTTTTTTGCTATTGTCAGAATTACATTATCACTGCACGAATGCACTGCACTGCAGAATTTTAAGGTTCACTCACAACAGCTTCACTATGCATTAACATAGTCATTTTGAAAGCAATAAAGGCAGACATGTTGCACATAGTGATGGACTACTTAACTCAAGCAGGCTGAAAGTCTAAAATATAAAAATAAATAATATTTAAAAAAATGTGACTTGTGCAAAATGGACAAGTATTCAAAAACACTGATATGGTCAATAACTCATAGCTAAACTGATTTTAATCTATTCACTTTAGGTTGGCTGATGAAGATGACCATCGGCAACCCTGCAGAGCTTGATGCTCTAATGGACGAAGCAGCCTATGAGAGATACATCCGCTCTATTGAGGACTAACCTAACACCTCCTAATAAGTGCTATGCTCCCTCTCTCCTTTTCAAACACCACTGGCAGGGAGATCCACAAGTTGTGCCTGTGTCAGCCACAACGCTGTACTTAGCATCCAACAGTGGCACTCAAGAGCTCCAGATTGCTGACCTGCCAGTGTTGTAGAGCTGTGAACATTAGGAATCCTTTATCTACTGTTAAAGACTGACTTTAGGGGACCTGTCAGTCTGCACTGACTAAACATCCATTGTTGAGTTGTTGCAGCCTCAAATCCCCAAACAGAGGAGACTGAGATTCGGTCAGTAGAACAGATTACACACGTTCCAGTCGAAGGAAAACTTGAATATCTGTTGTAGGACTTTGTTAGACTTTAAAAAGCACTTTGATCGTCATGGTATTAATAATAATGTTGGTCTACACTGCATGTATGACAGCTAAACTGTAGACATGGGACCTGTGAATTAGAAAATAAACATTTCCTGAGACACTGTGTTTTCTTTGTCTTTTATTATTTTCAAAAATTGACACTTCATACTATAAAAGTGGGCAGTATTTAAAAAATTACCACAAGATCTTTGGCATAACACAGGTACTGAACAGGTAATATGTTCAAAACTATGTCTGAGCGTCACATAATTTAAATGCTTTTTGCATATTTAGATATTTGCATAACCGTTTCAGTTGAACCACCTGCACACACACACACACACACACACACACACGCTTTTTACATATGTAGACATTTTGCATCACTCGAAAACAGTTTCAGTGATCAGTTATATCCACATAAATATTCTCAGCCAAAGTGAGAATCGAATATACACATGTAAACAATAGGTAACCCCTACACCAAAATTCTAAATGTATTAGAGCCTAATACCACCTCCATGTTGACTGAAGTATTTTGACATACACTAAAGACTAATTTAAGTGTTCCTGATGCTGTTTACATCAGTTTGTAAACAATAAATAAGGCCTCCATTTTGGAAAAGATCTGCTGAGAAACGCTTAACGCCATTTCCTCCATTTAGGAAACTCAATATTTGTTTACTGGTGTATTTATGTGAAACATGCCTCAGATTTGCATGTTCAAAAATGCAGACTGGGCTGCAAAAAAGGGAGGCTTCACTGAAATCAAGTATATTGGCTCAACTGAACCAGTATTTTTCATGTATGCTGGTATAAAACCTGATATCATACTGGATACCCAGAGTACAAAATGTTAGGTACATTTCCTAAACATTAAAACCACTGACGGTTAAAGTGAATAACACCGATCATCTTGTTACAGTGCTTCAGTGGTACTGCCCACGACTGGCTGCATGGGTGTTTCAGTGGGAATCTTGACACCGAGAGATCACTACTGCACAGACTTTGGTTCTGACTGATGTCACCAGGGCAAGATAGCAGTGGCCATATCTGAGAAATTTTAGCTTCATTCCTGTACCATGGGGGTAGATGGAGATGCATATCTTAACATGCAGTTTGTGGTCCTGATGTTCATGAGGGTGCCACTTCCTGACCACAAAAACTGCTCAGGAATGGCTCTCGAAACGAGACAAGTCACTCAAGGCTTTGACCTGGCCTCCAAATTCCCCAGATCCCGATCCGATCAAGCATCTGTGGGAAATACGGGTACACCAGAGGTCTTAAGTCAATCCCTCGACAAATCAGAGCCAAGTCTGATCCATGGTGGGGCCTCTGACCTGTAGAGGTATGGAAACAAGACCTCTGGGCATGTCCTCTGGTGTCTGGCACCAGGGCGCTGGCAGCAGATCCTTTCAGTCTGGAGGGTTGAGTATTGGCACGCCCCATAGATGTTTGATCAGATTGGGGAGTCCACGTGAACACCAGGACCCAAGACCTCCAAGCAGAACATTACATTGTCATGAGATGATCAGTGTTACTCACTTCACCTGTCAGTGGTTACTGTCATGACTGATCGGTGTGTCGGGGTCCAGTGTAGATATTGTTCTTGCCTTGGCTTTGCACTTGAAGACGATTGTTCTGTAACATTTTGCACCTGTGCATTTTAAGGCTAGTAACTGTCTTGTCACGTAGATCCTGTAAACTTCAATGTCTGGGTCACCTGAGTGAAGCGACCGCCCCACCAGGTACTATAGAAAACCTGTCCTTGGCTGTTGGAGTTCGTCTGGCCCTGCCCCGGGGTGCCAGAGGTCGAGGAAGTCCCTCCATTCTGCGATAATCGCTCTCCAGCCTCTCTTTTCTCTGAACGCCCTCGTTCATCACACTGGCAGTAAAGTCCCTCTCGTTAAGGAAGGCAATGGTCTCATCCCTCTTACGGCTCACGTATCCTTTCAGAACAGCATTGTAGGGATTTGAGGCGGCATCTGCGTCTGGATCTTCTAGCTGGTGTTTAAATTCCATGCGGGTGATAACAGGCAACAGGAACTGCTTCCCTTCTGTCACCACACCACCATCCCTGTGTGATAAGCCCAGAGTCTCAGAGAGCAGGCGTGGGGGCAGAGGCACCAAGTCACAGCCTGTGCGCTTGTCCACATACTTTGCAAACTCTATCCGAACCCGAGCTACATCTTGCAGAGAATGACTCCTCCTCTCCTCCAGGTCTGTAACTATTCTCTCAGGATACGTCTGGCCAAAGACCACACCTAAACAGCAAGGATAGCAAGGAAGGATATTTTAAGGTGTAGAACTGCACACTTCAGGTAACAGGTCTCAAAACAAAAAAGTATTTTTAAACCGAAGAACATGCTTTAAATAAAAAATATTAAGAGTTGACCCTACGGCTTTATGATGAGAACTTTCCTGACTTCCTTACCAGCACGTCGAAGCATGGACGCAGGACATTTCCAGGGTTTGTGAATAAGCTCATCAGGCAGACCTGCAAGTTCAGGGCACCACTTCCTCACATAGCTGCCATAGGGGTCGCAGGTCATTGCTGCATCGACGGGGTGCATGACAAAGTTCCAGTGATCCAGACCACACATGCCTCCATTCTGCCACATCATAGCATCTATGGCAACGTCTGCATCCACCAAGGTGTCCTAAACACGTGTAAATATTGGATACAGTTAGTCAGAAGAACTTATTATGATGTGCGTTGCTGCTATATGATATCTGTGAGTTTTGTGGCATGCACGTCTCACCTGAAACCAACGATAGCCTTCTTGCCAGGGCAGATAGAGATATGCTATGAGAAAAGACGCCACCACATGTCTCATGTAGTTGTTCATCCAGCCTGTCAGCCACAGCTGTCTCATGGCTGCGTCCACCAGGGGGTAGCCTGTTCGCCCTCGCTGCCAGGCTTTCAGGTGGCCACGATCACTACTCCACCGCAGAGCCTGCAAATATCACATGCAGTGATGCTTTGTAATGAACACAGATCTTAAAAGGCTTTCAATTACTGATGGAGAAAATCAGGATAGTTCAACTTAACATGCATTTATGGGGAACACTTTTATTCTCATGTGTCATCAAGGCATCTGTAGCCAATGTCTACCTTGTATGGAGGTCTGAGGGATTCCCAGGGGAGGTCAGGGAACAATGTCAGCTGCCAGTAAGCCAAATCTCTCCAGGCAAGTTTTCGTTGGAACTTTGGAGATCGACAGCGTGCCTCTTTGGCATCCCACAATAGCCAGCGTGGGCTGAGCTGACCAAAGTGAATGTAGGGAGACAGACAGCTGGTGTTTGGGGCATCTGCCCTGCCTGACTCTTTTTCATATCTATACACGCCTAGGACACATGGGGGAATCATGAGATACTGTTAGATTAATGCCGCACTTCTAAACATTCCTCCAAACACAGTGTGTGATAATGTTTACAATGTGCACGCAAGGTGTCTTACCATCATTCAAAAAGGCCTCTAGCCGGGCACATGCTCCTTCTTCACTGAAATCCCAGGAGTTACGGATGTTGGCTGCCCAGTCAATCTGAAAGCCAAAATGAACACAGGAAAATATTGAGGATTTTATGATGTTATTTGAGGTGAATGTTGGGATATAGCACTGCTGTTGTTACTAACCACTGTGCCATCCTTCCTGCGGGGCATGCGTGCCAGGCCTAGTGTGTCCAAAGAGACACCCTGAGGCCAGTGGGCAGGTGTGGGGAGAGATACAGGAGGGTCCAGGGGGACTCCTAACCCAGACCCTGGGTTCTGTCTGCAGCAGCTCATGAAGTGAGACACTGAACCTATTCCTATATCAAGAGAAAAAGACCACAGGAATTATATTAGCACATATTTTAAGCTTTATTTTTACCACACATTTAATACAGCTCAGTTTGTTGTGACTAACCTCTGAGTCCCACACCCTCTGTGCTGACAGAGTAAGGGTCTCTGAGACAGTACGAGTGGAGCATCCTGCATTCAACACCATCTTTCTGAAGAGCTGACACCACCACATCGTCCCTCTGTTTCAGCCAGGGTTCATAGAGGGCGTTAGCCAAGACTGTTCTCGCCCCTGTCTCCTTTACTAGCTCCCTAAGGGAACGCAGAGAAGATCCATTTGCGTTGAGGTAGACAAGATGGCTGCCAATGCGCTCCAGAGATGAAGAGAAACAAGATAATGCTTGATGAAGCCAGTATTTACCTGTTAGAAAATAAAAGATGTGATTGGACAACAATCTTGAGACTTGAATGAATTGTTCTGTGATGAGTTATATGCTGACAACAGAACATTATGCATTGTGCTTTGACAAAGATTGCCACTAATCAACTTACAAGCTCCCCCCACAGCCACTGTGATCCCAGGTCCCTCCTCTTCTTCAGGGCTCCAGATGAAGACAGGGATGACCGGTGCACCAACCTCCAATGAGCCAATGAGAGCAGGGTTGTCCCCGAGTCTCAGGTCCCTCCTGAACCACAGCAGTATCGGTGGCGTTGCTGATGGAGAACGGGGCAAACCTACAACCTGCTGGCCGGCACCTTTACGTCGCTGTCGCCTGTTCTTTGAGCGTTTTGGTCTTTCTGATGGATTTAAATCTCCGTCATCCACCATTTGATCACCTTCTTCAACCATGTCGTGCTTGGAAAATGAGCCAGACAGTCTGGAGACACACACAGTCTGACTTGTCACTGTTGTCTCATCATGTGTGCTTTTCTGAAGCTCAGTTTCGCGGGTTGTTTGGAGTAGGCTCCTCTTGACCCAGGCTCCTGTTTGTGGTGGGCTGGTGTTTTCTCTCCTGCCATGTACACCTGTCAGGTGGATGTGGCTGCTTCCCTGAGGCTGAGACACC
>JAPZEB010000023.1:16029225-16040652 GCA_029783705.1 Chaetodon striatus
ACCGAGGTTAGTTGAACAGAGCTTCTCGGATTCAATCTGTCTCCAGATTGCTGTAGTCGGGACTCTTGGCTGGGGGTTGGCAACTGGTGATCTTTCACTTCCAGTAGAGAGAGAGCCAGTGCAAGTTCCAGTTCATCATCTTCAGTCTAAAATTTAACAAAGACCATCTATTATTATTATTATTACTGTTAAAATAACTGCAAGAGAGCAATTACATATGCACTGCACCTTATATGACCAAACACCAGGGTTGGTGTTGGGCAAAAACGATGCTAAAATGTTTTTATTTGTTAGCAGCTAGGCACAAAAGAATTTCACTACATATTGTCCTGTGTATGATTACGTATGTGACAAATACATGTGATTTGCTTAAATATATTTTATTATTATGGACTATAAAAGGTTGCTATTAACAGTCTCAATTTATTATTTTAATGATGTTAAAAGCCCTACACACTCCTCATACAGCCACACAGGTGTTTTCACTTAATTAAGCTGATTGGACCTCTTCTCAAGACTGTGTCGGTAGGAGGTAGGCTATGTATGATTTTTAATTTGAAAATACATAATACTGCAAGATATCATCAAAAAAAAAAGTTCCTAAAATATAAGGAAAACTCATCTTTGATGCAATACTCACAGTAAATAATCTGCTCAAAATTCATCCAAATCACTCTTCTTACACAACTTGAATGATTGAAATGAATGATTCATAATTTATATATATTATCTGAAGCCTTATTTTTAAACAAGTAATATCATACTGGTTTTAATAAACAATTTCATTGTATTTCCTTAACAGTTTTGTGTGGAAAAAAATTAATAGCCTGTCCCATATCCTCCTGAGACCCTGTGTCCTCATGCGAGGACATCACATTTTGAGTTTACTTGACCTTATACTTCATTCTACTTAACTTAGACCTCTTGTCCTCATTTGTGGACACTTTTTTGTGTGACCTACTGGCAGTAAAGGCACAATACACTAATGCACGTAAAAGCAAGATGGGAATCATCTCTGCTAAGTCAGTCTGCACCGAAAATAGACACGGTCCACAACCTGATTACACTTTATGGTTGAAACTTGTTTATGATTATTACTGTGTGTAGTTTGATATGGAAACAAATTTGACCAATTTAAGCCACAGTGAGAAGCTAAGACAATATTAGTTGGGAAGTACTCGTTTAAAGAAATTTGGACTTTATTATTGTCTCACTTGGGAACATTAAGACTTAATTATTGTTGACAGTATTTAGTATTTTATACTTAATGGGTCCTACTTATCCCACATAGCTAGGAGAAATAAAAAGCGCATACCAAACAAAAGTTCAGACCTCAGGAGGATAAAGACCTTTGTCCTAGGAATGTTTCAGTGACCTAAGCAAATAATATCCGGGGCTATAAATTGAAGTTTTACAGTAGAGGAAAACACCTGGGTGGTCAGTTGATAAGATTTGTGATTAATGACTTCAATCTCTGGTGTTTTGTTTTCTGAAAACATTGTAAGAATGATGGTAAGCTAACCATGTATAGTTGTTCAGGCCTAAAGTGGTGACTTACTTATATTTCTTGTAAACTTTGATATTTTAAGTTAAGTGTTATTTTCACTTTTTTAATGAATTACATTTTAATGTATTGCATTAAAATGCAATACTATTGCAATATTAATGTATTGCATTAAAATGTAATGTAATGTATTACATTACATTTTAATGTAACTACAATTTCTAAACTTTAAACTCACTATATGGCGCTTTTGGTCAGAGGAAAAAAAAATGACGCCACTATAGGTGCAGCGGCTCCTAGCACGAGCTAACACCAGCTAGCTTTACCTGACACATTTACAAAGTAGACAGTCAGGTAATTAGCGTTATAGCTAAGAGGTGACTGGTAAAACATTCGCATAATTAGCAGGCCAAGAGTTAGCTTTTCCTTCCGACAAAAAACGGTTAAAAGTATATTTAAGTAGCTCTTAAATTTGCCCGTGTTGCTCTATTTTTGCTAACGTCAACTTAGGCTAACTAAGGCTAAATAGTTAGCTAGTTCTTTGCTAACACGTTAGCCGTTGACAATCTCATCTACAAGTTTGGCTAATTTGGAGTCTTTTTGTCTCACGTAGCGGCCGACAGTCGATAAATGCCGTTCAAATGGGTAAGTAAAACACAAAACACCAACTTTTTACGTATATAAACAATGTTGCCTTCTTGCTTTTTTGTTTTATTTTGTTTTCAAAGCTATTTGAACACACTTGATTACCTCTGGATGACAAAATAACTAGATGTAATGTTAACTACTTCTTGAAATGTGCGTTACTCCTTTATCTGTGTTCTGTTTTCTTGTAGTTAATTCATTAGTAACTTTGAACCACTTTGTAACCCAGAATTTGAAATTTACTACAACGTTATATTTATATCCAGCAAACACTGACCTTATTGAAATATCCCGTGTAGATGGAGGTGAGGGTGGAGTGCAGGGAGCTGTTGGCCGTGGACAGGGGCTGGATGAGGGACAGAAACTGTGACCGGGTCTCCTGGTGCCCCAGAGCGGACACACACATCGCGAAAAACCCCTCTGGATCCTCTCGACCCACCAGCACTTCCCTCAACATCTTCCTCACCAAGGCTTTGCCATCTTCGGCTCCAGACGCCGCTGAAGGAGGCATCTTCGGGTGAAAGGTGACGATAGATTGTAGCTCTAAATGCTGTGAAGCTGCTGTGAGTAATTCAAAGTCTGGTGCATAGTTTACACGCTGACATTTAGCTCATAATGCACTCCACGTCCTGATCCTACCCCTCGGCACCGGTTACCAAACAGCTGATTTGGAGTTACACAAGCCATGTGTTTGTGTTTTGTAACCTGCAAAGCTGAAGGGTTGTAATGAGTTGGTATCACCAGTAGAGGCTGCACCAGTCTAATAAATCAGAGCTGTGTAGGGAGGATAGTGAAACCCATCGGTGCCTGATTGTTGACTGAGTAACAGTTGGGATTCCCTGTTTACATTTCATCCATTTGGTATCAGGTTAGAGGGATATAGATATGATACACATGCTCCAGGAATGTCTGTTTTTGCCATGAGTCTCCCTTTCCCTCTCCGTCTGTCTCTTTCATCCTCTTATCAACAGTGTAATCACTCCTCTGCCAAATGTTACATCTCAACAAAAATGTGTCATGACAAGGGCCCACACAAGCTAAATCCAATCAAATAAAGATCTTTAGTTCAATTTGAATTGATGTACAAATGAAGGGGGGCATCTCCCGTAAGATAATCATTCTTTAATTTTTGCATAGCCTTCATCTTGACAGGAATGTGGTCCTTTTCAAGTGCACCCTGTGATGTGAGACTGAAAAACAAAGCCAGGAGACAGTGTACCCAGCAGTGAATTTTTAATCATGCTCTGTATTCAAGCTGTAGAGGGGTTGCTAAGTAATTGATTTTTTTAATGAGACCATGCATAAGCTTTTGAACGTACGCAGCAGGGAACAATAATATGTGACACTTGTGGACCAAACTCTAAAATGCTTTGTGCTGTTGATGAGGTCCATTTATAACAGTGTATTACTTATTTTGTTCATGCTAAAATGTTCTCAAGTGTTCATCTAAAATGTGACGGAGGGGGGGGGCTTCATGTACAAGGACATACAGTCTCAATTATTCAGGCTTTTATCTGAGGAGAAGTCAGAGTGTGTGAGGAGAAGATGTGTTGAGAGCTGTGGTATGTGGCGAGAGCAAGGCAGAAAGAGAGGGAGAGAGAGAAAGAGATTGAGAGAGAGAGAGAATCAATAGTGTTTAGACAGAGAAGTGGAGTCTAAGTGTGTGATCAATAGAGAGCAGAGAGGAGAGATTAGCTGCTTTTCTCTCTCAAACTAACACTGACAAATTGGTGAATTGGTGTATCGGCCCTTGGGCTAAACGGATTGACCTGCTGTTTCCATGTTCTACCGTGTACTGTCAATAAAGATCTGTGTTCATTGTGGTTCTCAATGAAGAGGGTGAATGAAGCACCGGAAAAGAGAAAAAGGGAAAGGAAGGAAGGGAAATGGAGAACTCTTAAGAGGGAGAAGCAAAGTACAGCTCAGGTGCGCAGGTAGCCTCGATCCTCACGAAATGTCCACACCTTTGTCTCATTAACACATGCGTGCGCTCACATGTGCATCCTCGTGCACACTGTTATAAAACCATAATAACGTCTCCAGGAAAATTAATGGAAAGACAGATTAAAAACTAAGTGAGGAGAAACGGGCCACTGGTGTAGCTATTTGCAACTCATAAATCATTCTGACACACCCACGCGCATGTAGACACATGCATAGACACACACACACATACACACACACACGTACTGTAATTAACCACAGGCTATTTACTCTCTCCTGCTGTAAATTAGACATGCAGACACAGTTATTACATTAGGGGGATCTGCCATGCAGAATACTAACAGGAGGAGGAGGGGACACTGGTACACACAACAAACCGCTCCTACAAACATAAACACACACACATACACGCACACAAGAAAGAGGGTATGGAAGAATCATAGACTGACGGGAGTGAAAATGAAGCTGCAGCACAGAGAATAGGGGCCCCCAGCTCTTTGTTCCCTGCTGCATTTCATTATCTGAAACGCCAGCCAACACACACGACACACACACACAACGCACCTCCCCCTTCCCTAAAGCTGTCTGCCTCCACTTCATGCACACAGCACAAAAAGAGAGGAAAATAGAGATACTGCGTCAGTGCCATTCACTGGCATCTGGACTCGGTCATGACAAGCATGTCTGCATGGTCATCCTGAGCAGATCAGCCCGTCCAGAAGCCGCTCTGAGTTTAACACTTCACTTCAACCTGTGCTAGCAGAAAGCACCTTCCCATGTATTCTTTTTTTAAGCAAAACAATAGGAGATAAGGACTTGATTAAAACAAGTATTGATACCCTGTCTCGGGTAGCTTGTCTCCATTTAGTTCATTTGAAGTTTTTTTTTCTTCTGGCAGTCCACCTCCCTCTGTTTGTGTGTGTGTCCTCTGGTTCCCCCTACCTCCCTCACCCCTCTCTGTCCCTCTGTTTTCCCACGGTGATCGATAGCTCATTACAATCATTGACTGCGGCTCATCAGCACCTGTTAAGGTCTGGAGAGACAGAGAGAAGGTGCATGAGCGTCTGAGAGTGTGTGTTGTGTGATGCAACCTGATTGATAAACAGAAAAGATTGGTCTGCAATGAGTCAGAGGTGAAGTGTGACATTTGAATGGTTATTTTCTGATTCACATTCATTGCTGCGGGTGTCTAGTTTGTCGCCGCTTTATGGTCCTTGGTCTTGGAGAACATCTTATTATGCAACTCACGTGGGTACCATGGTTTGTTGCTATGGTGATTGCCAAGGGAGCCAGAGTATTATAGGTGTTTATCCTAGACAGGAGCAAGGCTACTCACCGTCTATCAGGACACGCTTCAATTTACCACACAGTTTGGACCACACATTAAGATCAACACAGTCACGGAGGGACAAAGACAAAACACAGCGTAAAACACAGTCTAGTGTGGATGTGATTTAGTGGATAGATTATTCAATATTCATATTCCTGGAAGAAAGACCTTGTTCAAACACTCAGTTGTTGGTTTAATGCGTCACTGCAGGGTTTGTTTTTGGAGAGGACAGGCTGTGAGCAGAAAGAAGCAAACACAGAGAAGAACAGAGAGACTCTGAGAGACTATTAGAAATTACAAACCATGGTTAAAGGCAAGGAGAAAAGTGTAAAAAAAAAAAACACTAAATAAAAGAGACAATAGTGGGACCCCGAGAAGTCCCCCATGGATTCATTCACAGGATGTGGTCTAAGAAAGGAGGAAAATTGGCGTAAGAGTGTGAAGTTTTAAGGAAAGGGGATATAAATAGAGTGAATACAATAGAGGACTGAAAAGAGAACAAGTCTCTCAGCCCATGCATAAATTACACACATCATTTACATATTCATTATGTTTTGTGTACTAATGAGAGTATTTGCTTAATAGCTCCACCACCACTGGCAGCTTTTGTCTGACACGAGAGATTTTAAAGAGGAGTGGAAAAAAACAAAAACAAGGGAGCAAGGGTCATCTTGGTGAAGTGGGTGAGGTCAATGGTATACAATCGATTTTTTTTGCAACAATCGGATCAATGGTATTGCTGTACAGTACGTGTGTGAACAAGCACAACCTGCACAAGGCGCTTAGAGACGTGAAACGAAGCACACATGATGGGGGGTTGGTAAAAGTTAATTAAAACAACACAAGCTTTATCCAAACTCAGGGCTCTCTTAGTCTTTCTCCTCTTGTCTCGGTGGAATAAGTAACTGCTGCGGTAATTACATACAGGGCAGTCACTCAGAGCATTCCTTCAGGTGCCAAAAAAGTCTCCCAAACGACAGCAAAGACCAACGGTTTGCGGCGCGCATTTGAGAAATGAAAAGTTGTACACGTGTCAATTAACTAATGTTGTGTAAATACACAAACGCAGCATTTCATACACACAGAGAGGGTAAATGATTCAGAAAGTGGATGAATGAAATGAGGGGAAGAGAGGGGGATGGAAATGTAGAGACAGGGGGAAGGGCAACGGAGGGATGAGCTACAAATGAGAGCGATGGCGGTGGCAGGTTGGCACAGTGCCATCCAGTCAGGACTTGAGCGGGGGCGGGCATGGGCATGGGCGAAGGGGCGAGGAGAATAAGAATGGAAGAGGAAGAGAAACAGACCTCCATACTGCTAGCATGGTGCCACCTTGGCACAGGCACAATGGGGCGAAACGAACAGCAGAGCGGGCAGAGGAAAGAAGATATAGAAAATATCAGAGAACAGCAGAGCATAGAAGTGAGCAAGATGCCAGCAGACACGGGATGACTCAGATGTAGATGGATGAAGGGAAGCATTGGAGGATGTTGGGGAGAAAAATGGATGAAACTATGAAATTGTAAGGTGTAAGTCGGTGATGACCATTGATCATACGGTGGAAAATGTCGGCGGAAAATCCTGCATTTCATTCATATTTCGACTCTTCTTTATCTCCATGCCAGCCACTGCGTGCCAGCCAGCGGGCACCATGCCAGCCCGCAGTCGTGGCATACCCAACGCGATCAAAGCGGTCGGCAGAGGACTGTCTTAGTCAAAGACAAGGGGACTCACCTCCGAGGATTTGCTGCTAATCGCCGTTTGTTTGCTTGGACAAAGCCAAGAAGAGGTGCCCAGGCAACGGTTGCCAGCGATTCTGTGATGGCATCTTTTCAGGGGCGGCAAGGGCACGAGGAGAAAGATGGCACGCTGCCAAGCCAACATAACACACACATTTGCAAACAGAAACCTCCATACGGTGAGCAGAACATTTTCGGATGCCTTAAATGTTTTGGCGATGGCATCCCCTCAAGGGAGAGACCAGAAACAGAGATGGCACCATGCCAAACGCAAACAGGGAGGCATTCACAGGCGCCACCAGAAGCTGTACAAAAGCGTAGTAAATGCAGACACAAAATAGTAGCAGAAGGTCTGAACCAGAGCCAAATGCAACTGTGGTGGGAGTATGGGACAAAAACCATTTCCTCGATGCCAACCCTGCTCAGTGCCAACTGCTGCACTGGAAGGAAGCTGCTGCCCATTACAAAGAACTACAAGGGATCGTACCATTCCATGATGAAGAGGAAGAATGTGTGGAAGAGGAGGAATAATGAGCAAAATGAATAAAGGATATAGAAGAAGAAAAAATGGGGAATTTTGTGCTTAACGAAGAACAGTGGGAGTGGGTGGACAAGGATGATGAAGAGCCTCTTTCCTGCACATGCACACCTGGGACATTCTTAAAGGGATATCCCCTCAGACTGCTGTGTGTGTTAAAGGGAGGGATGTGTTGGCATCATCTCCAGGGTGTCAAGCTGTGTTTCTCTATTGCCAGTCAGGGAGGGTGCTGCAGTCGTCAGGGGCGGGCAACTGTCTGAGCATCTCATCTGCAGCTAATTAACAGCCACACACTAATTCTAACAGCCGATCATAATTAGCGATTTAATCGCTCGTCAACGCTTTACTCCCCCCTTAAATTGTGCCTCCTATTTGGACACGTGCGGATAAGCTAAGGAACGCCGGATCCCCCCTCCCCTCCTCCTCGTCCTTCTTTCCTTCATCCTTGGCTCCAGACTCCAGTGGGATCTTAATTAAGCCTGGGCTTCATTATGCAAATGGAGTACAATAAACGACAGCAGAGGTGGAGCTGGATCCAGACTGAAAACGGAACGGTGGGAGGGGAGCACTGGAAGTGGAAAATGAAGAGATGTGGAAGGTTACCAAAATCGTCTATATGGTGTTAACGCATTACGATAATTGTACATTGCTGTAATATGAATGTCTTCGGCGTACCACCACCACATGTGGTGTAGGGATCAACATTTTGCTCTGATGCTCCATCACTGTTGTCACTGGAAAAACTTCTCTGAAATAACACTGGATACGCAGAATGTCGTCTCTCACAAAGCAAATTCATAAGGGAACGGTGACAATGAACCCCTTAATATCACCAGTTGGCCGTTGTCGTGGATACGAAGAAAGATGGTAGAGATAGGAAGAGAGAAAGGAGGCAGACAGAAACACTGACAGTGGCAGCAGCATGGCAGCTAATGTCATCTCAGTTTAATCATCGCATGGGATCATGGGGTTCATGAAAATTCATTTGCATATCATTAAATGGAGAGAGGTTATTTGGTGCAGGCAGCCAAAATGGGATTGGATGAAGGAAGGAAAAAAAAAAGGCAAATGGAGGGGCTCGTTATTAAACAGCAATGTTTTATAGTCCGCCAGCCGATTCATTTAATTTGGGCGTAATTAAAATGTGTCAGACTCAATCAATCATTCCAACAGGGATACTATCAATGTTTCAGTCTGAAAAAAGACTAATCAGTGGATATGCGGTCGGACATTTTCCAATAACAGTTTAAGTGCTTTAGTCTACTGTGAGCTTGACCCATCCGCTCTTTTTTTCTAATTCATCTGAAGGAGTGTATCAAAACATCCACTGTGACTTCTCTGTATTGTGTCAAGACATGTCTATCTCTGACAGGTGGTGATGCCACCCCGTGTTAGTCAATACGAGGATAGCTCACAGTCTTTTTGACCTTAGTAGTAAGCCGTCAGTGGTGTGTATGTATGTGCATGCATATGTGCATTTCTCATTTGCATAAGTGATGTAATTAGACCGCCCTTTCACATGCAGATCAGTTTGACAACATGGCAATCACTCCAACACACACATACAGCCATACACACATACACACCCAAACACACGCGACAGCACACGCTTACTGCCGTGACCACCCCCATATCATGGGGAGTCTGTTGTCTGTGAGCAGAGAGTGTAAAGATTAACATAATCCAGCTAATAAGTGTGAGTAATATTCACACAGTGACGCGTGGCGTAGACACTGTCCTGCTGATGCGTATTTGTATCTCATTATAGATGTAAAGTACTGAAGGGGGGCTGACGGGGGGGTGCCACTGTGGATGGGGGGATGGTGAGGGGTCACAAAATAAAAGTGTGGGCCTGAATGTAGAGACACCAAAGAATGACAATAAACAGCAGTATTTTTATGAAGCTATTTCTACAGAGGTCTAGAGAGAGCAGATAAAGTATAAAGACAGATAACACAGGGTAACTCATAACTGGGATGCCGGAGGTCGGTATAGGAAGTCTTTCTAATGTTTCTGCAAAATAAGGAAGACAATTTCACTCATTTTTCTGCTAGTTTACAGTACTAAGAAGGCACAGAGAGTCCGTTTTTGCAGCAGAATGTAGGAATTATAAATAGAGTGTATTTGCGCTTGCAGGCTAGCTCTGCCACATGATTGATTAGGATGGTGTGACGACCATTAAAAAGTCATTTAAAAGATGGATAGGGACCACATTTCCAAATAAAAACCACTTTATACCTGATGAAGTGCTGAACAAACTCTCCTTCAAAGACATTTACTGATTACTCTCAGTGTGTGTGAGTGAGTGTAATGTGGGAAGCACCCATGTACTGTGTGTAGCTCTGCATCAGCTGGAGAAGATACCAAAGTAATCTTCAGGATGCAGTTGGGCAGTGGGTGGTGTTGTTCACATTTTAAAAACTAGAATTAGATCTCAATTTTTCTGATTAAAAGGGGGAGTGTGATGTTCATGTGGACACAGATGTAATCTATCTGCATACACACAACGTCACAAACAAGCCTACACACACACACACATACACACGCACACACTGATTGAAATGTATCTGATGGCACAGCGTCGCTTCGACTGAAGCCTTATCCAAAGAAGCAGAGCTGTGTCTAAATGTGCGAATGTATTTCAGCTCTGTCTCTTTAACTCGGGGCTCCACCACAGCAGCATGCTTTGGGATTCATGCATAAACATGAGCTGGCCTTTCAGCTCTCTCCTCACATAACCAATCTAAATCTAAATGAGCCCCCACTACAGATACACCAGCAGGCAATGACATTACACCCCCCCCGCCCCAACCCCAGCCCAACCCCCTACTCTACCCTACTACCCCCAGCGACACATATACACCAGCAGGCAATAATTTCACGCCATCCCTCAAAGCCCCCCCCTCCACCTCCTCTGCACACACACTCGTACCCCTTTTTGCCGCAACCCCACCAGCTGCACAGTACTCATTTGATTAAGAGGGGGAGGACAGGGAGAAGGAGAAATGGTGGGGGATCACTTTATCAGGATGACTTTCTAAGATGGCTATCATCGGCTACGAAGCTATCTCAAGCCCTTTTCTGTGTTTACTTTGCTATTGTTCTCCCCATGTATCTGTTTGTCTGTTCCCTGCAACCCCAATCAGAACTGTTCCACAGAAATGTTTCCTCTGTTGTCGCACTCATGTGTAATGGTTAAACGAATGGCTTGCTGCTAAAGAACAAGGAGCAGATACCAGTTTGTGTTTGAGACTCTGAACACATTCTTGTACTGTAGTTTTTCGTCTCTGGCAAGTTGTCTCATAAACCACTGGAAAGTTTTACACAGAAAAAGAACAAAATAATAAAATCTGCTCTACCAAGCTACGCTGTGGTCTTTGAAATGTTGCATATGAAAATCTGCGTGTCCTAAATGTGCTGTAGTGTGCAATTTTACTCCCCTCTCTCCCAGAGTCGTAAAACACATTATCATCAGCAGCAGCAGCAGAAGCAGCAGTGTAATTCATCCGAGGTCGTTAATATTCATCATATCATTTAGTCACAAAGGAAACTCATCTGGCTGAATGTCACAGATGTAATTAATGAAGTGACCCCAGAGGTCATGGCTCCATTCACCAAACGCCTTCCACACACTGCTGTGTTCCACACACACACGGTCGCACATCAAAAGCCTCCCAGCCAGACACACACACCGCCACCGAGCATACAACCTGGAATATGAAATGCA
>JAPZEB010000023.1:16040752-16069939 GCA_029783705.1 Chaetodon striatus
ACCTGGAATATGAAATGCATATAACAGGCAGACACATTCGCATACCACAACATTCACAAAATGGCTTCTCTCGGTTAGACCAAAGGGATGAGACCAGAGCATGCACCAAAGCAGACTTTATTTAGCTCAGTGGAGTATGGGAAGGGAAAGGAAGAGAAACACACACCAGTAGGGGAGAACTTGGGGAGGGAGAGTATAGAGACACACTAAACCACTGGAGCAGGACATAAGGACAGGTGCACATCACAGGTATCTTTTTGGTCATCACTATGGCAACAACATATCCAGAAAAAAATGAAAAGAATAGTTTTACCTAGAGTAAGGATAACAGAGTCCCTTCACCATAGAGGACCCCAATATGTACATCTTACAGTCACTAAGATCAAGAGAATACGACAGAAATGAAAATTAAAATAATCGGTATACGAAAAAACTGCCTTTGTGGTATTTGGAATGCACATTTCTGTACAGAAGAAAGCTCATTGGTATTGTCGTAAACATTGGTTAGTTTAAGAACAAAAAAATGACAGAGTTAGTCAGTCCACATCCTTTGGAAAGTTGACTGTGATGTCAGTCTGAGTTCAGCAAAGCTGTTGTAGCTGGACAAATAGACTAGAGACATTGCAACACAGAAAGACTGACACCATACCGCTGGAAGGTTTGGGGCTGAACTCCTTCAAATAGCTATGCAGTATCTCCATAAGTATTGAGAAGTTAATGCCCCAAGCAGGTTTCTCTAAAACTGGAAGCTTGAAAAAATATTTCTGGTATTACGAAAGCCATTTTTATCTTCTGAGTATCGGGGTAATTAATAGGATACTGAAAAACAAACCTGATGGAATTGAGCCCCACATATCCATTTGTTTTCAACAGAATCAACAGAGGAGCAGTTTATCAACAGCATCACAGGTATCATTACAGTTTGTAGTCATTAAAGCCTAGTGGTAAAGCGATCAGAGCATGCATCTTTCTACAGTATCGTTAGAAACTACAGTACATTAGCAGCAAACTGGACATCCTTAAGGGCTGAAGTTCAACACTATGGTAGAAAAGAAAGAAAAATAAACTGCAACATTTCTCAAGAGAAGTAAAACTCTTTAACCGCTATATTACAGACTGCCATGGCTCTAGTTTGGGGTTTTGGTTACAGTCTCCAGTGTGCTTATGAGAGGCAGAAAACAGTAGCTTAGATATAGGGACTCCTTCCTTCTTTAAAAACAGCAATACATCGTCAAGTAAACAGTAGCGCTTTTTTTTTTTGTAGGTCATATGGTTAAAGTATTATCACGTCTTTGGATTTTTGTCTTAAAGCATTAATTATTGTTTAGCTATTATTGTTATATTATCATTATTACAGTTAGAATAAGGACTGGTTGCAAATGAACACAGGAAGAAAGGTAGAGAGCAAAACAGGAAAGTAGGTAGGGAGGGAGGAAGAGGGAAAATAAATTAAGTGTACAAAAATAACATCAATAACATCCGAAGTTTTTCTCAGCTTTGCGCAGTAGCTCCCCATCTGTAAGTGGAAAAGGGAGCTATGTCTCAATCATCCAATGAAGTCTTGAGTCAACCATACAAAAGCTAAATACTGTACATTTACCCCTCACACTATTAAACACTTTAGTTTCAATAAGGTTTTTGTAACAATCTATTACTCAGAGGTGAAAAGCTCAGATCTTTGAAATACAGGTGTTTTTTGTAGATATCTTTTAATACTTAGTCCAAGGTTAAACCATGCCTCTTCTGTTTTAAAAACAGAAAAGTACAGTATTAAGATCACATTTGAAGCAGAGCCATGTTGAGCTGTTGACCTGAGCATAGAAAGCTTTACATTAATCACATAACATTGGTCAGCCATTGGTATATTCAAATAGAACGGAAAGGCAGTAAGTCACCTTGCCGGAACATATCAAAGCTGTCATAATCTTTTCATAATCATGACACTATATCGAAGCAAGACAGTTTATCTCAATCCATAAGATTTATATTAAGAAACTATTACTAAACACACACAATGTAAATTTGAGTTTGGTTAAAGTTTTCATATACAGTATAATGGTTGAGTGCTATAAAAAATAGTTTGCCCCGTTCAGGACAAACTGGCCTTTACGTTCTGTGCTATTTGGGCTGTTATCCACTAAAGGAACATAGAAGGTGTACATGTACAACAGAAGACTCATCATTGGCTTGTGGAGGGTGAAGCTGCATCCTGGCACCGTATCAGTCTATTGGTACTCGGCTTACTTTTGCCAGCTGCAGGTCTCACCACTTCACCGTACAGACGTCAGCTCTGCAGTTTGTTATTGAAAACAAACATGTTGAAACTAAATCCACAGACATGTAAAATTTTGGTTACGAGCTTTGGAATCTGAGTCAGTCTTTACAAAAGCTCTATGCGAATACCTCCATCTATTTCAAGGATATTTTTCCGTTTTTTTGTTTGTTTTTTTTCATCTTCTTCTTCTTCATCCACTGTTAACTGCTTTGTTTTTCTTCAAGTTTATCTTTTGGAGCTCTCTATTTACACTAAAATCTCTTTGACAATTTCTTTTCCAGCCTCTTACAGACTGGCACTACTTGCTACACAGCTAGTCATCTAGCACTGTCTGGTGGAGGGCCCACTGTGAGTCTGTCATGCAGACTGAGAGGTAGACTGCAGGTCTAGCTGGGCAGTGAGGTCACATACTTGGAGAATGCTCTTTGGCCTCTGTGGCATCTGGTTGGTTTTTTATCAAGGTGGTGTTTGGTTGTAGTAAGGTGTCTGACGGAATAGGGAGAGGAGCTCTTTTCAACAAGAAAGGACAGACCAGGAAAGAGTTTAAGAACGATATGAAAAGAGGAAAGCTGTGGTAGAGAGGACTTGGTTTGGGCTCTCTCCTACTTTCAGTCGAGAGAGTTTCTCTTTGGGCCACTGTGGCTCGGCATCTTTGGGGTGTTTCGGTTACAGGTTTGGCAGCAAAGTGGACAGGGTGTAGAGGTCGACAGCAGGTGCAGAAGGGGTTTGGGGAGAATGAAGAAGAAAGAAGCAAAGGGACCATAGTCTGCCTCTCTAAGCTCTGTCTCTCTCCCCTGCCCCTGCGGACAACTCGGCCTGCTCCCTCTCTGCAGAGTCAGAGCTCAGGCTCCTGGCCCTTTTCTCCTTGGCTCTGGCATTCTGGAACCACACCTGCAAAAAAAAAAAAAAAGATTTGTATGAATAAATTTGCCATTACCTTTAAATAATTGTTCTAAAACTCATTTTAAATCTTTAATAAATGCAGATCAAACTGCATTTTCTCATTTATGAATATTTGAAACATTTACCTGCACCACCCGGTGAGGCAGTCCCAGCTCCTGGCCCAGTGTCTCACACTCATGTCGGTTGGGGGTACGGTGGCTCCTGTAGAAGTCTCTGAGCTGGAGTACCTGGAAGTGGCTCATCTGTGTCCTTTGGCGCTGCTGCTGTTGTTGCTGCTGTTGCAGACTTTGCGTCTCACCCCAATCTGAGCTTGGACCACCAGATCCCTCAGGACTAGGAGACCCTTGGTCAGCCATACTGGAACCCTCCTCGCATGGGTACTCCTCGTCCTCCTCCTCATAGTCCTCATCCTCCTCTGGGTTGTTCAGATCAGTGTTTGAAGATAAAGAGGTCACAGGCAGCTTCACAGGCTCTTTGTTAATGATGACATAGCCATGGTTTGGGATAAGGTTGGAGGAGACAGATGGGCCCGGTCTGTCCATGACAGTTGACAGAGCCATCCCAATCTGCCCATTGGATCCATTACTCATTGCTAAGTTGTAGCCTGCTCTTTCAGCCTCTGCCCAGTGGCGTGACCTCATATGGGCGTCCAGAGCGCTCTTTACCTTGAAGAGAGCCCTGCAGAATGGGCAGCGCAAGTGGTTCAAACCCATGCTGAAACTGGATCCTGGCCCCATTGATCGGAACTGTCCTTTTCTCTCCCTGGCTCGTGTATTTTGAAACCAGACCTGTGAGGGAAAGACCAGCATGATTTAAAATTCCATATACACAAAAGCAACAAGTCATTTTCTATGCCTTGCTATCTGTCTCTCTCTCAGAAACACTGACACATAATCAAACACAGCAAACATCCATAAAATACCTGAACCACACGTCTTGTGAGGCCTACATCCCGTGCAATGCCTTCCAGCACTCCTCTGGTGGGGTTTGAGTCCATACTGTAGCGCTGATACAACACTTCAAGCTGTTCTGGGGTGATGGTGGTTCTCTGGCGCTTATCCCTTCGGTGCTCCTCCTCAATCTCTCTTCTACTCCTTTGGCCTTCGAAGCTGGTCTCTGACATAAGCTTTGAGCTCTGCTTCATCGGTGTCAGGGAACTTTGAGAGAGGCTGGTGAGGGTGTTGCCTGGGTGATCAGAGAGCGTGTTCTTTATTTGTATGCTGTTTAAATGTGAAATCATGGGATGTGTGGGATTAGGGTGCATCTGGGACATAGCGCCTGAAAGCATTTGACTGGCCATTAGGGTGTGGTTGGGGTGGAGCATCATATAAGGCATGGTTCGGTCTGTAAAGCCAGAGTGGAGAAATTGGACCTGGGATTGAGCTGCCAGAAGGTGCCTGGTCTGATGCTCCTGCCACAGCTGGAATGAGGGCAAGGACATTGGGCACAGACTGCACTGGAACTGAGCCTGGGTTTGGGGTTGGAGCTGTTTTTTTGGCTGGGTTTCAGTGGATAGGCCAGAGGTGGCATCAGGCAGCCGGTTGTGGCTTGTTTCAGACTCTGGAGCAGCAGGGAGGCTGGGTGATGTGTCACCAGGCTTTTCAATAGCTTGATCAGCAGGAGGGCTGTGGGTATGCCCCTGGCTGGAATGAGCTGTGGACACGATGGTGGGAACTGTTTTTTGTGCAGAGGAGGAAGAGTGAGGCTGGGGTCTTTCTGAAGTACTTTCTGGCTGCACATTGGGCTCAGGTTGTGGAGAGGATCCTGTTATTATGGCCTGAACAACTTCCTTATGCTGGATGTCTGCATCTGAAATTCCGTTCTGAGTTTGAACAAGACCTGGGCTTTTGTTAGCCTGAGGAGGAACTGTTTTATCCTCTTGTTTACCAGTAACAGGTGTTGGCTCACCTTTGGCTGTTGGATGCTCAGTTTCTGTGCACTGAGAGGAAGAATCAAGGACAGGTGAGTCAGGGGTGGTGTAATACTCATAAGTCAGATCCATGGAGTTTTCATTCTGAGATTCGACTTGTCCTTCATCCCCACAGCTGTTATCCTCAATATCATCATCATCATCATTCTTGTAGCAGCCATTTCTCTGTTTGTGAATGTTGTCAAGTTGGTTCTTCCCCTCTAATCCATCATCTGTCCCCCGGTCTTGATTTTTGCGGGCTCTCTGCCTAGCATTTTGAAACCATACAACAATGACTCTGTTAGGGAGAGACAACAGAGCAGACATCCTGTCATATTCTTCCTCTCTGGGGTAAGGAGTCGCCTCAAACACTCCCTGTAGGGTCTCCAGCTGTTGCTCTGTGAAGCGGGTTCGGGAAGAGCGCCGGCCCCTGTGGGGCTCTCCTCTCTGGAGCTCTGTTGTCTGGGGCTGTGAGGAGGTGTTGGCTGTAAGGCCTGGTGACAGTGAACACGGAGACATTGTAAGAGTCTGGTTTTGTGCTACGTCCTCTCTGGACTCCTCCAGGGCTGTGGTTGGAGGGTTATTAAAATTATAAGGGGAATCCTTGTCTCGCTGGCGCTCTTTAAATAGGGTGTTGCGAAACCAGTGTTTGATGACTTTATGAGGCAGACCAGAAAGAGCAGACATTTTGTTAATCTCTTCATCACTGGGGAGGCTGTTAATATCAAAGTGTTTCCTAAGAACAGTCAGTTGCTCCTCAGAGATTCGGGTCCGGGTTCTCTTACTCTGTTGGTCAAGTATTGTTGGGCTGACTTGAGCTTGCTGTCCTGTTTGGATGGGGCTGGGCTGAGATGGTTGAGCCAGCAGCGCAGGATTGAGCTGTGGAGGCTGACCTTGCAAAGCCGGGCTGAGCTGGGGTGGCTGGACTAGCAAAGCTGGGCTGAGCTGCGGCTGTTGCCCTAGCAGTGCTGGGTTGAGTTGAGATTGGTAGAGCTTTGCCAACTCAGGGTTCACACTTGAGTCTAACCAAGGTTGGGGCTGGAGACCCACAGACTGCATCATAACTGGAGGGAGGAGAGGGAGGTACATGGGAAAAGGAATGGGAGGTAGGGGAAGCTTAGGTAAAGGCAGTGGGGCTATAGGAAGCTGGGGCAAGGAAAGGGGAAGCATTGGTATTTTAGGTAAGGTAAGAGGTATGGAGTTAGCTGGGGGTGTAGTATGAGAAGAAGCTGTAGCAGACGTGCTTGAGATGGGTGCTTCTTGTTGTGGATTTTCTTGAGGTTGAGAAGGGAATGAAGGAGAAGAAGGTGCGGCGGCAGTTGGTGTTGGGTCTGTAGCAGGAGTACATGTTTTGGTTATGGGATCTGAAAATGAAGGTGCAGGTGAGGGTGCAAGGGTTCTAACTTGAGGCATAACTGGTTCTGGTGCTGGTTCTGATTCTGCGGGAGGGACTGGGGCTGCAGATGAGGCATTTGAATTCTCCCCAGATTTCAGCTGTGTGAGAGGGTACATCTGGTCATACTGCAGCCTGTATTCTCTGGAAAACCTCTCCAGTGCAGGAGTGGGAAACAGCATCCTATGAATGTATTCCCGGTGGCTTTTTAAAATCAAGGCATCTGAAAAAAACTTGCCACAGTCTCTACATTTTTCTCCTCTGTCACAACACCTCTTCTCTTTGTTTGCCGATTCCTCATCTTTCTGCCTTTTCTCTTGTGAAAAGTTTGCTATCTCTCCATTGCCCTCTACTTCTTTATTATCCTCATTACAGCCTTCCATCTTTTCATCCTGTAGTCCACCAAACTCAGCTCTTTCTTCATCTGAGCATACCTCCATCTTGTTCATATGAGAACATTCTTGTTTCTGCGGTATCATATGAGTTGATATCTGCTGCTGGTGTCTGTGTCTACTTTGTATGTATTGCAGTGCCAGCTCATAGCCATAACTCTGCAGCAGGGCTCGAAGAGGCTCCCCATTCACAGCAGCATAGGGCACTCTGGGAGGAGGACACTGCAATCCCAGAAGATTAAATGAGGATGAATCTGTTTCCTCCTTCGGACTCTCATTTTTTACAGCAGGAGCAGGCATTCCTTCTTTTTCTTCCTTAACACTAGTAGTGCTTTGTTCTCTTTCTGACTGGTTGATGGAGGATCCACTGCAGCCAGCTTCAACCTTGGCTTCACATTCAACATGATCTTTTGGTTGGCTAACAGCGGGGTTTGAACTTTGTCTCTGGGTTTCTTTCTCGTCTATGCAAGTTTGGGACTCCTTTTTATCTTCTGCCTTAACCTGTTCTTTAGGATGGAGTTAACAGATACTAACGGACTAAGTTCTAGGCTCTTAAGTGCTAACTCTGGGTTAAGATTCATGTCTCCTGACAAGTAAAAGGGCAGAAGAAGTTGCTGCTGCAGAGAGAGCAAGTTGTCTGGTGCCAGAGGGAAGTGTTGTTTAAGAAGATTCTCTGTCCCTAAGGGAAGGTGCTGCATCAATTGGGACTGGAATAGAGCTGTGTGTTGTTGTAACTGAGCTTGGGCCTGCGCCTGAGCCTGGGCTAACTGCTGCTGTTGTATTAGCATTAGCTGGTTTCTTGATGCTATAATTTCTGCCACTCTCTTTTTAGCCTGCTGGCTGTCAGTTGGGTTAGAGAGGGTTGGCTGGGCCTCGGCTGCTAAGCCAGCGCCTAATAGTAAAGAGGTTGAAGAGCTTACTACATCTGGCCTCTTGGTGAAAGGCAAACTCTTGGATGTTTCTTCTCTGGTGATAGCAGCTTGAGTAGCAGTGGTGGGGACTGATACTGGAGCAGCCACACTTGATGCTGGGGTCTGTGGTGCTGAGTTCTGGGCAGCACGAGCTCTAGTCTGATGAAGGACAGAGCGAAGATGTATGTCCAGTGTGGAGCTCTGGCTATAGCCCACTCCACACAATCGGCAGCGGTAGGGTCTAGGATCTGGGCCACGGGGAGCCTCTGGAGCAGCAACACCTGTGCCAGAGTCCTGCAGGGCTCGTCTGGCCCGATGGAGATGAGACACAGAGTTATAGTGGACCAGAAGAATTGTTTTCTGGGTAAATGATTCAGAACATATTGTGCATTTGTAGGGCCTGGTTGGATCCAGATATCGGTCCATTGTGGGGTTCAAGCTCTTTTTGACAAGAGAGCTGGAAGTAGGTTCTGATATGATCTCCTCATGTGGCCCTTTCTCTGGCTCAGTTAAATCCTCCTCACCTCCATCAGCTTCACAAATCATGTCTTTCGCTTTTAATTTTAATTCTTCATTTTGTTCCTCCTTTCCCTCCATGCCTAGTGCTTCTTCCTCAATCTCTTCATCCTCACCCTCTCCTGCTTCTTGACCCACTTGAGGAGATAAACTAAAATCTTGTTGAACTGAACTTTTATTGTGCTCCATGTATTGAGCAGTGTGAGGCGGTAAGAGTGTATTCTGCCCCTGCGTGTTGTCCAGCTGCGAGTGTGTGTTCTGCATGTGTCTCTGCAGGGCCTCCTGACTGCGGCATTGTCTAGAACAGAGGGGGCACTCTGTCGCCGCCCTCATGGCATGGTACTGCCAGTGCAGCTGGAGCTTCTCCTGAGTGGGGAACGCCAGGCTGCACCTGCTGCAACGGAACCGGTAACCATGGCGATCAGAGAGGGGAGGGAGGTCGCCGGGCGGAGAGGTGGGCGGGGAGGAGTGGGGCGTCTGAGTTGGGGACTGAGGAGCCAGTCTGCCATTGGAAGGGTGAGTGGTGTTGTCTTCTAGGGGTGGGGTGAGAAGAGCTGTGACATCTTTGGGTGCGGCTACATCTCCCTCAGTGTTCTCCACTGAAATGCCTGCAAAATGCATAGAAATATCAAACAGTAAATTTTAAATAACATTAGACTAGGGAGACAATGTGTTTTGAATAAACCACTATGACACTATAAGTTTTACCATGCATTTTATACCAACCTTTGTTTTTCTGTGAATCAAGCGAGGCACTGGATTCAGCAGTGTGGGAACAATTTGCATTGTTATTCTTGGTGTTTTTATTTTTCTGAGTATCATCTGTCCGTGGTTCCGTCTGCAGCTCAGGCTGCGGTTGCTCCATGGGTGGTGTGACCTGGAAGAAAAAGAAATGTGACAGTCCGTCAATTTTGTTTTCTTTTTGGTTTTTATTGCCACTTATAGTCAGTGTTGTTTTACCAATTCTGAGCGAAAGAAATATGGGATATTACCATATTTCCTTAATCCAATGTTATGAATAAAACATTTAATTGTACAGCATAATAGCAAGCAAATATCAAGATGTATAAACATGAGTGCCTGCACACCCTGTCCTAATATCATAAAACATTAAAGTGTGAATCTGTAAGTGTATCGTTACATCTTGCACCTGCCTGCACAGCATTATCGACAGCAAGGCACATCAATTTGGTAATAAGTGTATATGGTTGAGATATGTGGCTCTGCCCTTCAGCTCCCTACGACACCCTCCAACATGCCCCAAGGGTTTAATAAAACTTTACTGAGCTGAATAATGAATTTATTTAAAATCATTCTTCATATAGAAAACCTCCATCTCCACAGCTTCGAGCACTGAGAGCAAATACTATATCTATGCGAACAGCTAGCTACCCTTAGGAAAGGACGGGCAGCTAAAGATGAGATTTACATGACAAGAGTTTTCTCTGCGTAACAGCTTCATAAGAGAGAAGGAGAAGAACCACACACACACACACATACACACTGCAGAGAAAACTGAAGGTCAGGCTTAATCTAGAGAGCGTAATTGGAAAGCAAGGTACATAATGGCCATCATCACCTCAGTCTGAATTAATGAACCTCAATTACTATCAGAGAGAGTGAGGGAGGGGTAGGAGGGGAAGGAGGGAGGACGATGGTGGGGGGGTAAGGGGTGTAGAATATGAAAAAGAGAGAGCAGGGAGAGGGAGGGAGAAAGTATGGGGCAATGAACAAAAAAAACTGCTTCGGAGAGGGAGAGAGTGAGTAAGGGAGGGGTAACGCATAAGAAATTGAGAGAGAGCTTGGGAGAGACAGAAAGGGAGGGGCAGGGACAGAGATTGCTGAATAGGAATGATAGGAGTAGCTGGAGGGGGGAGGGAGGGACAGCAGAGGGGAGAAAGGGTGAAAAGCAGTCAGTCAAGTGGAGGCGAAGAGCGCAAGAGACAAAGGCCACTTAGCATACGGGCCAGGGAGATGGAGGATGGTGATGTGGATAGATGACCAGTCTTTGTTAGTTGGAGAGACACAGTAAAAAGCATGGGGGCCCCTTTTTAGCTTGACTGCACTTCTGGTAATAGAGGGCTACTTAAACATGCATTATAGAAAGACTGGCTTTTCCCTCACTCACTCAGTCAAACCCTCTCTCTTCCACTCTAAAAGACGCGCATACACATACACAACGAATGCACGGCTGCATCAAAGATGATAGCGGGGAGCTACTTAAACATGCATTAAAAAAAGCGCTGCCTTTCTCTCTGGTGCCTTCTTAATGGAATTGTCTCCCTACATTTCACTCTCCCCCATCCCCCATCGCTTTGCCTTCTCGTTTTCGTTTGCTTCCCGACAAACGCAAATACAACAAATACACACTTGCATACACTTACTGCGCTGATGAGCTTGTCTACACAGTCCTGCGCCACACTGTGCACATGTGTGAGATGCTGTCGAAGGTGTGTGTGTGGGAGTTTAACCTGGCACAAAGGGCACTGGACAGTCTGGGAGAGTCGAGAGAAGAGAGAAGTGAGAAAAAAGGTTAAAAGCTGTTGAATTAGAGGGCTAAAAGATAGCACAGATGTGCATGTTTGTTTGTTTGTAGGGTTACACGAGAACTGCAGACAGTTTGAAATTCACATGGACATACTTAAATTATTAAAATATGTCGCTCACCTGCTGGTTCTCATTTTGCTGGTGTTTTCTGGGGCGTTTGGTTGAGTTCTCCATTTCCTCGCTTCCAGAGGATGGACGCTTGACTGAGGGCAATGACTCCCTCTTTTCTTGTTCCTCTTCCATCGTTTCTTCTTCAAGTAAACATTCATAAGAACATGTAAATACACCTATATTTACTATGTATGTAAAATATTATCACGCTATCATTTGAGTTAACTATATTATGTTGTAGAATGTTGAAGCAGCCATACCCGTCTCCTCAGACATCTGCTTTGCCCCCATGTTACATGTGTCTTTGGTTGTGTCCAAAGGACCAGTGGTGGTCTCACTGAAAGTTTCCATGTCCTCACTGAGCTCTCCTGGGGACATGACAAATAATTATGTTACACAAACACTGTGCTTCATACAATATGTTCTCACAAACTATCAGGCTAATTGTAGTTTATATTATCCTCTAGATAGCATCCTTCAAAAAGACCAATGTCTTTGGGCCACACTTCATTCTTCTTGCTTGCCTCCATACACTATTGATCAAGTATTGATTCTCCATTAGATTCTCCTCAGAGGTGGAGTAGAGGTAATATGGACTTACAACACATCAGTTCACCTCGATAAGTCTTAATCCGCACATGGACAAATCACAGGATACACTTAATTTACAAGTGAAGTGTTGAACTACTAATTTTGGATGTTTTGCCAGCAGTTCAGACTCTCCAGACGATGCAAATCCAGTGAACAGGCTGCAGACTAGTGATGAGCCTCCACCTCCCCCATTCTTATCCTGGGGATTTGTATTGGTCCATTGATTAGCAGGTGCTAGTTAGCTGTTGTCAGGGGTTATTGGGGATATAACAAGGATGTGTATCGACAAATCAATTTTCTTGATCAATATCTCAGCAACGGCCATTACTCATTTTCTCTCTCTTTTCATCTTAATCCCCTGCCTGCTCGCTGACGTCAGCAAGCACATGCAACATGAAATCAAATACGGCCACAAGGTTCATGTTCTCACCTGTGACACCATCAGGGCTTTTCCTGATGGTAAAAATGGCTGCCAGCTCCTCTCCGCCCATTGGTTGCAGCTGTAGTAGCCCTTCCCTCTGCTGATGGGTTGGGGTTTGACTGTGTTTCAGTACTTGGAGTTTAGAAGAGGAGGAGTGGTTGCATAATAGACAATGGAACAGCCACGAACCTCCGTCAACCTCACCATCATACTGCTGCAGGAACTAAAAATAATGAGGTAGAAAGGAGTGAACTAAAATTATTATGGATGGTTTATATATCTAGTCTGATCATCAAGAATTGCTGAATACAGTTTTGTGTCAAATGCTGCTTGCATGTCCAAAGAACAAAAGGTTATTATTGAGAGTGTACTGACTCGGTAAACCCGGACGCTGGCCTCGTGGTGTGAACTGAGGGAATGTCCTCGTAACTTGTCCAAACTGCTGGTCACGTAGTCACACAGGTTGCACCTCAGCTGAACAGGGTTGCCCTTAGCAATAAGGGCGGCCCCCTCCTGACCCCTGTCCCCACCCTCCTGGAGGTGAGCAGCAAGCTGGTACCGGGTGCGGTGTCTGTCAGTCTGGCAGTGCAAGGAGAAGTTAGCCCTCAGCGGGGTGGTGTAGCCACACAGCCTACAGTGGCAGCCACCAGCGACCAGGGAGCACCACTCGGACTGGGGCAGAGAACGAGGGGCGTTCAGGTGCTGCTCCACAGACTCTATGCTGTCGGACGAAAAGCAGGAGCAGACAAGGCATTGAAACACACCCTGGGAGAGGGGTTCGGTGGGGGACAGAGATGGGGCTGGAGGGGGAGAGGGAGAAGGGGAGGGAGAAGGAGTCAGTGTAGACCCAAGGGTGACTGGCTGTTCTGTGACTTGTTGACTGGTCAGCCGCATGTTCAAGGAGATCTCGGCACCTGAAACAGAGAATAACCCTGTAAGAATTTCCAAATTTTTCAGATTTTTACGTTGGATTACAGCGAGATGCATTACTCACCTGTGTTTTGTAGGTGTTTCAGCTGCGGGGCAAGACTCCTGCAGTGAGACAGATAGTAACCTCTCTGGAGCCGGAGCATGTTATGTGTGTGTTTCTCGCTGGTGGTGTGTATGCGCAGGTTGCGGGCAATGCTGGTCTCATAGTCGCACACATCACACCGCCACCGCTTACCATGAGAGTGAGAGTGTGCAGGTGGTGTGAGCTTGGTGGGTTGGGTAGTAGGCGTGGGGATAGAGAGTGGGGGCTTGTACACGGGCTCATCCACTGTGTGACCGTTGGAGGAGCTGCTATTGTTGGTAATGTGAGAGGTGTGCATGTGACCATTCGAGTGTCCCCCATTTTGAACGTTATTAAGGTGTTTATCCGACTGCATGTGTATGCTGAGGTTGCCTTTTGATGAGGTAGCATAGTCACACACCTCACAGCGGTAGGGCTTGTAGCCACAGGCGTAGGTTTCACCACGGGCCAAGCGAGGATGGGGTTTCCCCGAACTGCAATACCCACACACACCTCGTGTTGCGCCGCCACACACACACTTTCCCCCGGAGGCGCCACACACACACTGGCCTCCAGTCTCCGGATGTTTCTCTTTCATGTGGACTTGTAGTGTATGCTGAGACTTGTAGTGCCAGTTACACTTGGGGCATTTCAGCGTCTTGCAGGAGTTGCGTGAGTGCATTATGGTCATGTGACTGGTCAGTGAATTAGGAGAGAGGTCTTGGTTGAGGTTTTTAAGGACAGCTTCTTTCTGTTCTTCTTCTTTGTCTCTCTCGTCATCCACCTCTGTGTCTAGCTGGCTGTCATTTGGTTCTGGAGCTTTGGCACCATCTCCATTGGAAATGGAAGAGTGAGGAACCCCTGCCGGCCCATCATCCTCAGCAGGTGTACTGGCAGGTTCCATACCTGCCAGCGGAAAAGCCAGAGTAGACTGCTGGGACTTAAAGCTCTGAGGAAACCCAGAAATCCAGCCCTGATCTCCCTTAATGTCTTTTACCTCTGTCTCGCTCAGCAGGGCAGAAGAGGAGGACGGACAAGTGAAGTGCTTTGGAGAGGTGGAAAGAAAAGGGGAGGGCTTTGGAGAGGTGGAAGGAGTGGGGGAGGGCTTTGGAGAGGCGGCTGTTTTGCTGTCGAGTGTGCCACTGGCCTTTGCAGTGCTGGAAGAAGAGCTGTGCTGGCTCTGTTGAGGTAATAAAGAACATTTGGATTTGGTTTGGCTTTGGTTTGAGATGGCCTCCTCCTCTTCCTTCTCCTCCTCTCCGCCTCTGCTGCTAAGGGCTGCTGGGAGGCCCCCTGTAACTGACGCCTCTCCCACACCTACACGCACCTCCCCTTCTTCCTTCCTTTGCCCTGACAAATATCCCTCCCCGAAGTCTTCCTTCATCCCCTGCTTTTGACACACTCCATTCTCCTGTGAACATCGGCCTCCTTCTTCCTGCTCACCTCCCTGGGTCTCTTCTCGAGCCTGGGACCCCTCTGCGCCCTCCTCCTCCTGCTGCGGCAGGGTCAGGGGCTCTTTGGCAGGGGCCATGGCTGAGGTATGAGAGGATGACCCCTGCTCCGGAATGACCGCTAGGGTCAGGAGAGGAAGAGATAAAGCCTGGGGACTGAGGTCAGCATCTCTTTCCTCTCCTCCCCCTCCATCCCCTCCTCCTCCCTCACCGCTGTCCATACCAGAGGCTACAGCTGCCACGCATTACTACCCCACCTGTGTTTCAGATACAGAGAATAAGAAGAAGAGAGGAGGAGAGTCAGAGACAGAAGGAAAGTGAAGGGAAAGAGAGGAGAAAATGAAATACATGAGTCATGTAAATAATATTGCATAACAGTGGAAGCCATTGATTACAGTCCCTGGATAGCATCTGTTCAATACTGCCTTCACAGTGCGCAATACAGAGGCTGGTTACTCAGGGGTTAGCGTTAGCCCTTAATGGGAAAATCAATAGCATGAGCGCTAAACTAGGTAGAGGAATGCGGGTAAAGGCTACACAGGAGGTCTATAATATTCCTCAGGGGATAGGATTAAATAAAGAACTGAATGCTTCTGAGCTAAAGGGCTTCCACTAAATTGCCACACTTAGATAAAAGCGGATAAAAGAACAGTTTTTAAAGCCAGTGTATCACTCAGTGTGCATCGGTACAGACATATTATGAGAGGGAACAGGATCTCTGTTTAGCACGAGCCATTTTATAGCACGCAGTGCAAACACAGGGGGTGGTCACAATGTAATAAACACCTGTATAATCTAATTTACTCCAAAATACAACAAATACTTGTCAGATTATACAATTTTTGTTATGATTTCAGACAGATGTTGATTAAAGGCTGGTAACTCTTGAAGCAGTATTTAGTGGCCTTGCAGTTTAGTGTATTATTTTTCTCCTCTTAGTGTATCTGTATAAAATTGTGGACACTTCCTGTAAGTCTTTGCTTGCACACGATAAATACACCCATACATAAACACTGAAGCAATGATATGCAGATTACAATAATAAACCCCTTTTTGTATTAAACTGAAACTTTATATATCATGCACTGAGTCAATACAGCTGCTGTGATTAATCGATTAGTTGTCAACTATTAAAATAATTGCCAAAAAATTTGATTTCGATTAATAGGTCGTAATATTTGTTTAAGAAAAAAAAGTCTACAGTCTCTGATTCCAGCTTCTTAATGTGGATATTTTCTGGTTTTATCGTCCTCTGTCAGTAAATTGAATATCTTTGGGTGTGGACAAAACAAGACATTTGAGGATGTCATTTTGGGTTTTAAGGAGGACTGATCAACATTTGTCACCATTTTCTGACTTTGTAAAGACCAAACAACTAATCGATTAATCAAGAAAATAATCAGCAGTGAAAGTAATTCTTAGTTGCAACCCTAATAGTCAATGATGGTGGAGTGTTTAAAGACAAACAATTTAACGCAATGTTTAAATTAATCTCTAGTTCAAGACTGGAATTTTAAATTTAATTAAACTAGGAATGAGCTATGGCATTTGAACATACAATAATGACCATAAACATTAAAGTTCATCATTAAAATTGCCAAAAAATTAATCAGTGAGGTTTAACAAATAATCTTAATCACCAGCATAATCATGCATCACTAGAGAGATTTACTAAAAAATGAATCGGGCCTCTCCTCCTCTTCGGTTTCTTACTGACAGATGGATGCCAGATGAGGCAGATACATCTCTCTCACTGTGTGTGTGTGTGTGTGTGTGTCCCACAATCTCATTACTGACCTTTTTTAATCAAAGAGAGACCTTAATGTACCCTTTCACCTTCTCCTTCAACCAACCAACCCCCTCCTCCTCCTCCTCCTCCTCCTCCTCCTCCTCCTGCTGCTTAAACACTCTCCCTCTCCCCCTGTAGCCACCCCCCTCTCCCTTCTCTGCACCTTAAAGATATATGGCTCATATCGGCACTCTGATAGTGCTTTAATGTACTGTGTTTATGTCACAGGCCACAGACCCTTGCCCACTGCAGCTGTCCACTGTCCCGCCGGAGAGCGCTGAGGGCCTGAGCCTGCCTGCCAGCAGCTGAGAACAGTCTCTAATCTGATAAAGATTTTCATTTACACTGCAATCAATAACCCGGGTCTATCGGCAATGTAACTATTTATACAAACATTCCTGGCTCTCTATCGATCACAAGTGCGGGAAACCATCATTTAACAACGTGTGTGTACATCTATGTGTGTGTGTTAATGGGAGTGAATCCTGTTGTGCACTGCAAACTGATTCTGATCATGTCAATTAGGCACACACACACACAAAACACCTAAAAAAAATACATTTAATAAATGAAAATATGAATGCACATGACATATTTGTTATTAGGGGTGCATGGCACAGGTTTTGCAACATAAAGCAATGGCCAAACCAACTAAAAGTGTGCCCTCTGAATCTCTTAGGCTGGTGTGTGTGTGTGTGTGCGTGTGTGCGTGTGCATGTGTGTGTGCGTGTATGAGAGAGAAAGGAGAGACAGGGGTGTGAGGGGGAGAGAGAAAGACACACAGAGAAGAGTTGTGTGTGGCTATACTTTAGGAAAATGCGTTTTGTTTGTCTTTGTAGGACCTGGACAAATACAGTTGGACATGGACAAACACTGTTTTGCGTGAGGACCCCGCACACAGCCTACACCAAGGTAATAGCACTAAGCTGTATTTTGCATCATTCGGGGAAGCACACTAGCGGGGCTGTGGAAAACACCGGACGGGCAGCGACTTGAAGTTCACTCCCCGTCTCTGTCTGTGTTGTCAAGGCACTGACCAACACTCCAGCCTCCAGACTACTTGAGCCTTTGTTTACAGTGGACCGCACCGTACCACACTCCGATTCAGCCTAACCAAAGAGTGATCGCGTTCAGTATCCAGTAACAGGTGACTCAATGCACAAGCAGGTCAACAAAAGCTCGATTTGTGTGGTTTACAGGCTGCACTAACCAAACACCCCCTTCCTCCCCACCGCCTGGGGTTTGCTTCCTCCCGTCCCTTTAATATCGTAAACAAATGGCAGACTTACATTTCTGCAGCGGCTCTGGTACAAAGCTCCGTACGCTGAATGTGTAGTAGTCCAGAAAACAATCGTATAGAGAGCCCACTCATTCCTTATGAATGATCCTCTGCGTTTTTACGGAGCCAGGAGGAAAGGAAAAAAATGGGGAGAGGGAGAGAGAGCAGCGGGGTCCAAGTTGTTACCAAACAACAGTGTAATTAAAGCTACATATAGGCTGTAGTAAACAGAAGATGGGGGACGGAGGGGTTTGTGCGAGCTCCAGAGGTAGAATGAGTTCTGATCACTGTGGGGGAAAAACACTTGGCTCTTTATTCCTGCTAATTAGTTTCCTTCAAAAAATGGCTGAGATTACGCCCAGTGCGCATGTGCGTAATTGCGCAGACACCGCTAATTAGCCCGTTTGGATCAATAGGATTCCGCGAGAGAGAGAGAAAAGGAGAGAAGGGGAGGGAGGGGGAGAGGCTACAGGGGACGCATAGAGAGGACAAGGGGAGAGGAAAATATTAAAAAGTGCGAGAAATTACTGCTGAAACGTTTCATTTTAATAGAAATACAACAATGTCGCCGAAAAAAAATCCAGTCATACATTTTACATGCATGTGAAACCAAATCCCAGTTGATGTAAAAAAATGTAGAAAGAAATTAATATCGCAGAAAATCTCAATTAAGACGTGATAAAATACCACGAATTACAATAAAGTCAAAATAAAGTCAATATTGACAAAAACAACCACAATGGGCTTTTTACAGAAATATAATGATGCCAGAAAATGTGCCACAAAATGCGACACTGTCACCGTGATTCACTATTGAGGACTACAAGCACACTGCCAGGCCCTGGAGGATTATTTTACCAATATTATATTGATATTTTGTTTGACATAAAACAAACATCAGCCGCTTAAATGTATACATTATGTCCTAAACTTAAATCGCATTATTTTATGCAATATTTAAATTCCTGTGTGATAGCCCACCTGCTCTGGAAAAGTTATATCTTGTAATAAAGGCAAGGTTTTAACAGACACAGAGGCGATTCATGTGTAACAAAGAGATTCAAAAATAAATGCTTAAAACAAAAGGCAAAATAGGACTCGTCTGAATATGCGTGAATATGAAATGAGACATTGCACCTTTTGATTGTTTCTGGACTGACGCTGCAGGTCTGGGTTTCGGGCACTGCTTTGCTGGGTAATTTTCTCATTTTAGAAAACAAAAAATATATATACTTGAGCCTTAATTGATGTGTCCACTTCTGTGTTTGTCATCACAGGAGACCTTTAGGGGTTTTTTTTTCTGCTAAGGCCGTCCCATCCTCGCCACTCGGGTCTATTGTTATGATAATACTATTGTGAATTTCACGCTGGATGTGCAATCTGTCGATCGTCCATATTTTAGAAGGTGAAACTGCATTTATTTGTAAGATCAAATAGTATCCTTTTACTTTATTAGGCTTTGATTGTCAAATCTCACCTTGTCCTAATTGTATGAATATAAATTTGGAAAGGTGTGAAATGTTACAGCTAAAAGTGCCTATGGAGAAAAATGTAGGAATATTCCAGTGTTACCACAGAATATCAAAAAGGCTATAGCATTAACTGCAGTACTATCAGCTCACTGTTGCGTGAAACAACCGCACATACAATGCCATATCGCAATCGTAGGCTACATGAATATTAATAATGATATTTCGTTGTGTTGGTTTTGAGAGCACTGACATTTTGATTTTGGTTTGTCTTGGCTTTGTTTGATTATTTTCTTGCATTTGTGCAAGTATACACATGTAAAGAGTCGATGCATTGGCCAATTAGTGAAGAGCCAAATGATTTGCCCCTACGTTTGTAGAGCATCCAATAATTATTTTACGATTTGAAAACGTTTAAAGTGATTGTCTGTCTGGCACATGCCAGCAAGCAAATATTGCAGGTTATCACAAACATAAATCAGAGACTGTTCTGTTCTCTTTATGTCTACATGGAGATTTTCTGTTGTTGTTATGGCTGCAGTTAGGACGGTGACAATTTAATGTCGTTTTATGAGCAAAAGACAATGACAGTGAATGGTGATATAATTTTAAGGCTGGTCCATATCGGTGTGTGTGTGTGTGTGTGTGTGTGTGTGTGTATGTGTGTGTGACAGAGATAACTGTTTATCTGCAAGGTGCATCATTGTGTTATGGGCTTGAATAACAAGAAAAATGTTAAAATCATAATTGAAGCTAAAGCAATATGAGGATCTGCTGTTTATTTATTCATCCTTATATGTACTCATACTATTGCATATATTTTAATGCTGTAGTATATTTATAACACATCAAATTTGTGCTTTGAGAATAATCTGCTCACACAGATGTGATGTCAGGGAAAAACATTTTTTTAAAGATCTGACTCTGATATATATTATTATGTGTCTTATTTGAATTTCATCATCACCAAATTACCTTAGAATTTACACTATAGTGCTGTGACACGATAATAAAATGCTTTCAAATCATCCTTGATATTATTTGCACCACTGCACCTTGATGTAAATTTCTATTCGTGTTTGCAATTACATTTTTGGCCCCATTTAAAACAATAAAAAAAGGCAGATGAAGACACACACATTTGATTTCTACCTTCACGTGCGAGGAATGAGTCATACACCGTGTTTGCGCTTTACAATTAATATACACAGTCCTCTCTAAAGCAGTCCTCACACAAAGTCACATTTTTACAGACTAGAATAAGATACAGTGGAATAATTCTCCTGATGGTCGCCTTGAGAAAGTCCAGCACAGATATGAGAGGAGATGCTCCCCCTAACTGACACTGCGACTTCATTTCCGTAGTGATAAATATAGAATTCTAATATTTTACCGATATTAAAGCTCTCATGTGAATGTACATTTACATTCACAATTTGCACACACACACACACCCACCGTACTTTGCATACACACTCAAACATGCACCGGCAGTACTGTAAAACGCACCATGCACTCAGGTGTATGCCAGAGGTTGTTGTTTTCACTGTAATATATAGTTAGCCCTTCCACCAATTTACCCTGTCAGTGCTAATGGGGCAATTAACCACCGTGATACCCCCCAGGCAGAGGGAGAGCCAAAAGCTCCCCAACTCCAAACTTGTCTTTATGACATTTATATGACAAAATGTGGGGGAAGCTGGGGACCCATCTGACACCTTGGAGGGTCCTTAATGTCACTCCCCCCCCTGGCCCCCGCCCCTTTCTGCCCCAGGGTATGGCACTGAGCAGGAAGTGTAATACATCATGTACAGGAGAGGCCTCGTCCAGAGGGGAGAAAACTTTGTCCTCTGCGTCCAAAGCTTCAATGGGGCAACTCTGATTTACACACTGTGTCCACTTTGATTCTGAATGTAAACTGGCCTTTACAGTGAGACACACACACACACACACACTTACACACAGTTCCAGCTAACACACTCCAACTTGACCTCTCCCTTTATTTAAGCCTTTTTGGTGTCTATAAGTCCCTCTATCTTTGTCTCCGCTCACATTCCCCCTGTCCTTCTTGCATCCCCAAGGAGGCAATAACCTCCCTAGCAAGTGCTTCCCCTTGAGCCGTTGTCATAGTAACTTGTGGACTGGTCGACATGACAACCCCACCATGGTCCAGAGATAGATGATAGGCCAGAAATGGGGAGGGAGAAGGCACATGGGGGATTTGCACCCCCTTTAATTTGGTTTGCCTGATTCTGATTCAAAATATTTTTTCTCGCTCTCTGTGAGGGTGAGGTTCGCTCAGCGTCAACCTGCTTTACATTTATACAGGTATTTACAATTACTGTCGGCCTCGGAGCAACATCGCTAAACTGGTAGGCTACCTGGCTTGCTCTGCAGCACCTGGATGGACGTGTAAAAAAAATTTGTTGTAAAAATATGAATGTATTTAATATTGTGCTGTTTTACTTTCAAATATTACTAAAACAGAGCTGGAAAAAAATCCAAAGCAAATTATTATAAATGTTAAATTCAGAAAACCTTTATGTTTTTACACTCTGCCCTTTTTGGACATTAAATCATCTGTTATTTACTGTTATCAATAAAGTCCAAATGCAGATATCTGACAAACCAGGACTACAAAAATGAACCCCCGTCTTCTCAAGACTTCATTTTCTGTCCCAGCACAAATTTATTGTCATACTACGATTTAAACAGGTTCACTATTACTACAGTTCTGTCTGTCATTAATGGCTCCTTCTCAAATAAAATGCAAAAAATTGCCAGAATATTTACTGACAACATGCATGCAAGGTTGCAGGTTTTATTTCAACATTGGGGAGTGTATGTATGAAACAAGGGTTTGGGTCCTCAGCCAGAAAATATTGTGTATCTAACATTTAATTTCCTTCATTCTGGTGAGTTTTCATGCACAGATTTGATACTTTTCTGCATCAATTTATGATGTAAATGTCTTTAGTTTTTGTCCAAATAAAAGGACTTTGTTACTGTCATGTTTTTGTTGAAGGGGACAAATGCACGTGTCCTAAATATTCAGGGCAACATTTCCCCTGCTTCCCCTGAAATTAGCTTACATGTGTAAAAGGCTCTACAGTAGTTGATAGCTGACCTCGTAGATTCACACAAATACATTTCACTTCATTTATAGCATCTTTAATTTATCACAACCGTCCTGTTTTTTCCTGATTGACCAGTAGGCTTGTCCTGTAAGTGGAGGGTTCAGTGAGAAAAATTGTCCTCACTAAAGAAATCCTCAGTGGAATGATGAATCCCAACCAGCTCCAGGGGTCCTGCCCCTCAGCTGACCCTGATCTCTGACCCCCGTGTACAGGGTAGCAAACTAAAAGAGATACATCCCATAAGGATCGATACGTACCTTATCAATCAGGGCTATTAAATAAATATTAAAATTTGAAATTGTCATATATCTTCTAATTGTTGAATATTTGCACATTTTAATTGATTGCAGTTACATCTTTGCACTACTTGATGGCTCTTTTTTATTTTTATTTTTGTGTTATCGCTTCTATTTTATATTATCCTGTTGCACTGTCTGCATTGTGGGTCGATTCAGAGTGAAGCGTTGTTTTGATTCTCTGTATGCCTGTACATAACTGTAGAATTGACAATAAAGCTTTATGAATCTTGAATACTGAATATATCATATATACTCATAAAACCTCAACAGAACGATATACATCAAGATCAGCTGAGCATTCTGAGATCCATAATATCAAAACTAAATCAAGACAACTGAATGATAAATGCACAAATATTGAACCTCTCATCTTAGAGGCTTCATTGTTCTGTGGGTGAAGAGTTCCTTGGCTTTAAACCTTGCTCACTGGAAGCAGCAATATTAATATATACAAATATTTAATTTTTTACATATATTTAATTTTTAAAAAGATATGTTATTTGCCAAAATTCAATAGGCTAAACAATTTAAATTCTTAATTAAACTGATAGAAGTCTGTTGATGAATCACAAAACATCTTAAGCTCAGAAATGATGTCATACGTCCGTACCTGCTACCATCATGATAGACATCACTTTATAATCACAGCATTTGAAATGTCTGCCTTTGTTGTGTGTGTATATCAGGAAAAGGATTTACTCAGGATGGCCTGCCTCCGTCACTTGTTACAAAGGTCCCAAATTCTGTGCAATCACTGTTGTCCTGGCAAGACAAAACTGTAAAAACTCAGGTGACCCCCCCCCACACACACACATGTTCATGATCACAAAGCTAAGTGGTTTGGTTTTGTGCTTAATATTTTTTTTTCTTATTGTGCACTTTGATGAGGATTCATTCATGCCCCCTGTTTCTTTTTGGTTTGGGATGTGTCTGATGTGTGTGCTTGTTTTGGTTTTTGTTGCCTCTGCCTTTTGACGGATGAATTTCTCCTCGGGGATCAATAAAGTGTATCGTCTCATTTCATCTCATCTCATCTCATCACCTCCGCTATGGCCTCCTGCAGGAGGACATTAATAACATTAATGTTAGATGTGGATGAGTGTGCCTACAGGTAGCCAATATTTAGATCCAATCATACTCAACCATAAGTAGAATGAGGAAATAGATGGATAGATAGAGAGACAGATAGAAAGCCAGCCAGCCAGACAGACAGACAGACAGACAGGGAGATAGACAGACAGAGAGATGGATAGGTGGGTGCAGGGGGCGGACGGAGGAGGGAGGAGGATTTCATTGTTATTCATTCCATTTCCAGTTCACATTAAATGGCTTTGCAACAAAACATGCAACAAAAAAACTGAGCAACAGCGCCCCTCGTTGTTCGGAGCCCGGAACTGAAAATATGTGAAGCAGAAAGAATATAGAGGGCTTCTCGGGCACCGTACATTCGCGGAAGTTGTCAAAACATTTAGCAAGAAAGAACTGGCGATTTACGCAGATAAAACTACACGAAAGAGTATTACATTAATTGCTACCATTCCTTTTTATTCCAGGACTTTCAGCATGGACGACGAATGGGAGGAGGAGGTACGAAATACCGTCAGCGTAGAAACGTTTGCAGCAGAGCGGTGCAAACATTAGTTTCATGTGGCTAGCATGCTAGCTAACTCATGTTAAAGGGTCATGGTAGGATTAGAAGAGTTAAATTACTGCTGGATTAATTGCAGCATTAATTATTGTGTTAACGTAAACCTTTCAGCACCGAGTTTACGGGACAAACTCCTTGCTAGATATTGGTTTTGGTTGTATTGTGTGTCAGTATTGGTTCCTTGACGCAAACGTGTGTGAGAATCTGTGAGAAGTCATTCATTTCCATACGTGCCCTACTTCAACAAGATGTCCCTATTCTTCATATCGTGACATATATGAATCCGTTTGTAAATGATACACATTTAAAGAAGGTTTGGATGCTTCCTCATAAATATCTAATTTTGAATAAAGTTAAGGAGGTGTCCTTCAAAATTATTCATAAATATTGCCCTGCCAATGACTACATGCAGAAAGACAAAAAAAGACATTAACACAAACTGTAATGAACATTCTGAATCTGTTTAAAAACCTTTCTGACATTGTTCTCACATCTGGAAGGACTTTTGCAGATTATCATGGACCATATCTGTAAAGACTTTACATTACAATAGGAAAATATGTTTTGTTTGGACAAAACTTACTTTGTCCATAAATGTGGGTTTAGCTGTAATAAACCTCATATTTGTGTTTTTCTGAAGGCTGTTGAACACCACATTAAACTGCTCTTTGATTCAACCAACAAAAAGGCTATTTAGACACTTGACATCTTTATGTCTTATATCTTTGTGTAGTATTATATCCCTTTGGCTCTCTGTTATTGTTATTGTTGCATTTGTATACTGTCAACTGTACACTGAGTCCCTTTTTACACTGTGTTGTTTTGTATAAGAATGATTTTAAAAGAAAAAGCCACTATTTTTTAAGACAGAAATACTGTGGAAGACCCAACAATTGAAAAAGTAAACTGTATTGTAACAACTTTAATAAAAAATATCAAACTCATCTTTATTTGTAGCGAGTGCTGTTGCTGGGTACATTTCTAACTTAAAACCTTTTCGTCTCTTTGCAAGTTTAGGAGCAGCTTGTTGTGGTGGAGCTCTCTGGTATAATCAACAATGACTTCCTATCCAAGTGTCGGGGAACATGCAAGATACTGGTGAGTGTCGGATATTAATGCATCGTGGTAAAGTAAGAGAGTAGGCACCATGTGTGACAGAAACATCAGGGTACAGTATGTCTTTCACTGCAGCAGTCAGTAAATAGGTTTTTGTCCCTGTGCTCCAGGATATTGACAGCGAGAAGCCCATGATGCAGGTTGGACAATATGTCTTCGCAGGGGAATATGAAGGTAAGAATTAAAGCTGCAACAATTAATTGATTAATCAATTAGTTGTCAGCTACTAAATTTATTGACAATTAAATTGATAAGGAATCAGTTTGAGTTATTATCAATATAAAATAAGTCAAAACTCTCCTATTCCAACTTCTTTAATGTGAATATTTTCTGGTGTCATTACTCCTCCACGACAGTAAACTGAATATCTTTGGGTTGTGGACAAAACAAGACATTTAAGGCGACATCTCAGGCTCTGGGAAAAACTGAATAACGGTTTTCACCATTGTCTGACATTTTAATGACCAAACAACTAATCAATTAATGGAAAAAAATAGTAAATAGATTAATAAACAATGAAAGAAATCGTTAGTTTCAGCACAAGTAAAAATGTACCACAAAAAAGCATAGAGTCTTTTTGTAAAGCTTAACTGACTGACTTGTGTCTGCTGTTCAAATAAATTGCACTCTCATCCTTTCCCTCTTTTAAAAGCAAGTTGTCATATTATAATTGTGTCTCTTGACACGACCTTCAAGTGTTCATTTTCTAACCTGAGAAGCTGTCACCACTGCCAGTGATTGGATTTTGTGGTTTCAGTAATGAGTATTCGAAACTGCCCCACCAAAAGTCTCATAATTATAGAGCCAACAACATTATTACTCTATTGATTGCAATAGATTGTATGAAAATACAGGCACACTAAGAGACTATTTTTCCAGCACAAAGGAGCCTCCATGAACTCGTAATAGATTTTATCATCAAAACATCTATTTTAAACAGAATTTGTACTTACTATCCTTCGATTTTCAAAGATGCTTTGGGAACTTGTGTGCTGTTCGAGGAGGGACCACCAAAAGGTAAGGTTCTGCATACATTTTCCATATCTTTTCAATGTTTATTGGTGTTATTTGGTTTTTTTTTCCCTCTTTCTTTGGTTAATTTTCCATTTTGATACATGTCTGCAGGTAAAGCAGACAGTGTTCCAGAGCTCAAGTACATGTGCCACACCACGAAGAAACTGATGATGCAACGAATCTTCCTCGTTGAGAAGAAAGAAGGTGAAACCAGTACAGGTCAGCCAGAAAAAGCTTAAGTCTCCATTTTACAAAATCTGTTGTGATCTCTTTCTAATACAGTTAATATAACTTCTTTTTGTTACGCATGTTTTTGTACAGTTTTACTTTTCAGGAGTAGATTGACCCAGCTCACTTTTGATATTATGCAGCTTTATAAAGAATCAACTTTTTGCACAAATTTGGGAAAAAACCTGAATATGACCTTTTGTGTTGTCCCAGCAGGAAGTGGTGATAGTCATGAACAGGTGGCCACAACCTGTCAGTCCAATCAAGACGAAGATGACAACCAGCTGGGAGAGTCAGGAGACGATATGGACAACTCAAATTTGGATGACTCGGCAGTGGGCTGAGATTTTAAGGCTTTGCTATATTATGACCCAGTGTGCAGACACCAGCTTTTGTGAGGCTGTGAGGGACTCCATGTCTGAAACAGACAATTCAGAGACAGTTGGATTTTTACAGTGCGGCAATAACAAGGAGAAGACTTAGTTTTATTGTAAGTCTTGTGTCACAGTCCTCTCCCAGAATCATGTGCTGCCTCTTTTTCACTGTACCTCAAAATAAGTGAATTTAATATCTGATGTGAATCATAAATACGGTGAAATGACACCTAAATGGAAAATACGCTTTTACAGCTCAACATGTACATCCGTTGCTTTCCCTCCACATAGTGGGGGAGGGTCTTGGGAAAGGCTGTTGCAGAAATGTGGCCGGAGACCTCAGCCTAGCAGCAGGAAGTCCTGTCATTGTGTCCCTGTGATATAAACCAGCAGAAGGAGAGGAATCTGCTTGAGCTGCAAGGTTGTGGTGGAGATGTGCTCATTGTAGAATGAGCCACTTATATTTTTTTTTAAATGAGAAGAGTACTTGACTTAAAAAGATGAAGTTATTATTCTTCTGATTTGTGATAAAGTAGTTTTATTAGCAGCACTTTGACTACTGATTTACTGTGTTAAAGCCAGCATCAATAAAGGCTTTTTATTTTTACATTAAATGAATTTGGTGCCCTAAAACTTTAATGCTTTATTTACATCTAAGGGTGTTTGCAGGTCCTTAAAATGTCTTATTAGGTCTTAAATTTTATAAGTATTAGGCCTTAAAATGTATTTGAAAGACTGAAATGTTCATTTGTGGCATCTTAATTGCCACAAACATTTTATCTAATTTCAGTCTTTCAGTTTATCTTCTGTCAAAATGAGTCATGATCTTTGTGTGACTGAAAGTCCAAATATTTAATGTTTAAAATCTCTAAACATACCACTGAACCAACTTTATACTTCATTTACATGTTGGCAAGATTAACCTAACTTGCCTACCTCTGCACATGACCACATTTATAGGCTACTACTTATCTTTATATTGCATATTTTTATTTGTATTTAATACTTAAATAGAAAAAACATATTCGTCCAAAATCTCTCTTAAATTTAGTCATGAATCACCTCAAAAGGTCTTAAAAAGCAATGCATTGAAGTGTCTATACCTGTAGACACCCTGTGTATTTAATTTATTTATTGAATGAATTATTATGTTGTGTATTTGTTTTGTTGTTGTATGAGTGCAGCCACAGAACATGTATGTGAATTGTGCTTTTTCCATGTAAACAAGAAGCGGATGAGTACAGGTTTTGAGCAGCTGTTGTGCCATACACACAGTTGGGTTCGTTTTATGAATGAACGGAGTTTTGTTGACTTTGAGGACGTGGCGGTTCTCGGCCAATCCAATCACCGATGCCCCCTTTAAGTGGACCAATGAGCAGGCGACATCGCACTCGCCTTCTCGGCGCCTGATTGGCCGGCTGGCGATTTAGCACAGGAAGTGCATGGGTGTGTTTCCGAGGGGAGGGTCTTGAGCTACATCGACGAACTTCCCTGAAGACACCGGTGAGTTGTCTTGATTAATTGTGGTTTAAAATACAAAAAATAATTAAAATGAGGGTGTTGTATAGCTACTGTTTATAAAGACGCAATACGGACAATTATATAGCTGCTTTTTCACCTTCATTTAACGAGCGAAATTGCAGGTCAGCAGGTAAAACTAACGGTACGCTAGGTTAGCCAGACTAATGTTAGTCCCTTACCTTTGATTTTGGATGGTAACGGTGACTAACTGTTGCTACTGACTCCTTATACAAAGAGGACGGCAAGGTTTGAGCTGTCTAGACGGTGTAATTGAGATACAGATATACTGTCCTGTGTTACACGAAAGCAACCTAGATAGCTGTGAACGTCTTTTACTTAGAGAAAAGTGAAATCCTGCAAAATAAATATTTTTTCCCCCCCATAAGACCAAGTTAAATTTGCTTCTGTTGTAATGACAATAACGTTACAGTCTCTCAGTAATATCTTGAGTAGCTAGGAGTGTCAAATTATTGTGTTGTGATTAAACATCGCCTTAAAACATCTTAAACATGGACTAACCATAACATGATCACTTGTATGTAGGAAGGGTGTAATTGCAGGGCTTTAGTTGTAGCTATGCCAGGTGTACCTAATGATAGAGTCCAAACTCAGGGTGTAAATTCATAAGCTGTTGCGCATATCAGTAATGTCAGTATTTTGAGCATTATGGAGCCGGTGGTAATACAATACTTGGGATGTCAACTTCTGCATCATACCAGAAGTGGAGCAAACACTTGATTGCGTCAGCTAAAACAGATTAGCCACGCAGTCCACCTCTCATAGCTCAAGTATGTGCTGGCTCTGAGTCATACACCTCTAAACAGGCACAGAGTTGAGCTGCCCAGAGTTAAAAGCTGTTATTGGTACTTACAGAAAAGTACATCGTAAACTTAAAGAGGAGC
>JAPZEB010000023.1:16092938-16109707 GCA_029783705.1 Chaetodon striatus
CAGTGTTGGGTGGGGATTTGCTTTTTTTTTTTTTTTTTTTAGCTTGACAAAATGAGGGAAAACAAGGGAAGAAAAGACTTCACCCGCATCTACCCACATGGGACTGGAAACTGGACGAGACAGAGACAAGAACCGGTGACCTCATGCGCACTGCACACCTGAACTTTTATGCATGCGTCTTTTTCTCTCTGTCTCTCTCATTAAGTCTCTTGAGCAAAGGATATCATCAAACTCTTCGCCTTTGTGATCATGGAGTGAAAGTGTGTTGTAGATACGGCCCCAGGGGGGAAACTAAATGTGTGACTGCAGAGAAGTGACGCCCTGCCTGCATCCAGATGTTTCATGTTTCGCCTGCGCGCTCTTTGGGAAAGGTCTGCTCGCAGGGGAAACAGGGGAATCTTGAACGTACTGTCCAAGGTCCGTGTCAGTAGTTTGAGGTTAAAAAGACGATGGATGCCATGCTTTTTGCATGAAGTGTTTGGATTTTAATCCAAGCTTTTCATTTGTTTCCGTCTGGAGAATGGAGACCGGCAAATTCAGGACGCTCATGCTGCTGGGGATACATTTGATGTGGGTCTTTGCGCTGTCTGTGCAGGGGCACCCAGGTCCCAGTCAAGAGAATGGTGAGTTTACAAAAGTGTGCACATAAGTAACTGACTGTTTGGTTTACATTTGTAGTTTCATTTCATTTTACCTTTTTATTTTGGTTTGGTATTAATATTATTATTGCCTATTAGATAGCAATACAGAATGAAAGTATGCCTAGGATGTAAAACTTAAAAGTTTCCAGAAACATATTCTAAAGTGTCAAAAGTAGGCTGTATACTGCTCATTTTACAGTGTCAATTATCATCATATATTATAGTATTGAATTGCTGATTATTAATTTTCTTTATTTCATTGCTGTTGTGGTGCAGATCACATATGATTTCATCTATAATCCTGCATCAAATTCTGTCAGCTAATCATATGTTTTCATGCTAAATCTGTATTTGCAACATCACATCCAAATCCTCAGTGTTAATGGTGTACATGCACTTTGCTACTTTCCACAATAGATCTGTCAAATAAACCAAAACAAACTTTTATGTAACTTTCCGGTTAAGAATTGAGTTGTATCTCCACATTTAAAGAGTTGTTTCAGATGTCTTATGGCATTAAAGCTGCAGCTGGTAACTTTTGCAAAAAAAAACACTGTCATATTTGCTAAAACTGTTCAATAATCTGTGAAAAAAAATCATGTTCATCTGACTATACCTGGTGCTGCTAGTGGCATCTGGAACAATGGAGGAGTTTCTAACGGATGTAAATCATCACTATGCTGCCAACAGCAGTGAACACAGCAAAGATGAGTAAGAGAAGACAAAGACAGTGATTAGCTTGCTTTTACTTTCACTTCCCCTGGCTCTGATTGGCTGATTTTGTTCAGGCGCTGGGATTCTTGCAAATGTAAGTAAGAAAGTTACATTTATTTATATAGTGCTTTTCGCAGACATAGGTCACAAAGTGCTTCATACAACAAGAGAGAAATCACAAAGACAAAGTGACTATGTGAGCTACAACATGAGAAGCACACAACTAGCAAAACTAATTGAACACACACGAAAAAAAAAGGCAAATTCACACTACACAACAACAGTACACAAAATTTGAAAAAGGTACAGCTCTGGTGCGTACAAGTAACCTCAACGCCTGTCTAAACAGATGTGTCTTAAGCTGGCTTTTCAAAGTAACCCAAGGGTCAGCAGATTGTAAAGGAGCAGACAGAGCTTTCCAAAAATTTAGGTGCTATGGTCACAAAAGCTGGATCACCACGTGTCTCAGGGTGAGTGCAAGGGACAGACAACAAATGCAGCATATTTGATCATAGAGTGCGAGCTGAAGAAACGCTCTGTAGGTAAGAATGAGAATTTTGAACTGGATCCTATACTCAACTGGGAGGAGCTCAGGGCCTTGCCAGCTTTCACTACCCCAGGAGAAACCCCTCTCCTGGGAGGAATGGACACAGTTGGCTGTCAGCCTGGAAACTAACAGGCTGGCATTTTTTGTCATTAGGAGCACTCAGAGGAGCCAGAGGGACATGATTTTTCACAGATTATCTTTCTCATGTACACCTGTCAGGATACAGTTACAGTTTCACCAAATATGACAAAGTTATTTTCATAAAAGTTACCTACTGAACCTGTAATGTAGAGGCAGACCATTGGGACTGACTACTGGTCATCTGTTGCTGTGTTTGAGGGCATTTAGGCAACCACGTGTGACCAGCTGATGAATGGCTTCATTCTGACTCACAATCATCACAAGCCAGAAACCACAGCGTCATCCTCCATTAGACAGAGCACAACCTAATACAGTATGTGCATGATCTGAGTGCATGTTTGCCAAAAGTCTGTTTTATCTCCTTCTCTTAGTGATCGACCTTCTGGCAGCTCTAAACATGTCCCACCACGTAAGCGGCGTGGCCAGACTGCAGAGTCTAGGCAGTGTGGTATACAAAATACGTCCCAGAGCGCCGTACCTGACTCTCCCCCGTGAATATTCCCACTTCTTGTACTCCAACCTTCAGGGAGGCATGGGGGTGCATTTAGTGGGGCATCAGGCGTCGGGCTCCAGTGCCACTCTTTTTTCTCTCTCCTCTGCGTCCTCAACCGTTCTCCAAATCGTCTCCTCCACCCTCAATAACACTCTGCGTTTGGACTACCAGGCTGGAGGAGGAGCTCAGGGTCTTGCCAGCTTTCACTTCCCCAGGAGAAACCCCTTTTCCCGGGAGGAGTGGACACAGTTGGCTGTCAGCCTGGAGACTGACAGGCTGGCATTTTTTGTCGACTGTCAGGAAGCTGTGGTTTTATCGTTAGGGAGTGAAGAGAGAATCAACCTGGAACTGCCTCAAGATGCTGTTGTCACTCTTGCCAGCACACCAGGGAAGAAAGACAGCAAGTTTAGTGTGAGTTTCTTGCACATATTGTGTACATGTACATGCTCACATACTGACAAGGATGCAAAATTAAAACTCAGAAACATAACAGTGAAGTTTGGGACTACATTAGAAACAAAATGTATGCAATTATTTTATGTAACATACATTTTCTGCCTTACTTTCAAAGTGCATTCTGTACATACGGTAAAATCTAATGTATGAGCATTTCTGTGTTTTCTTATGGATGCAGGGATATTTGAAGAAGGCTGAGATTTCAATGAAAGCATATCTAAGGCGGCCGTGGCTCTGTGACAATGTTACAGGTAAAGAAAGATTCACTACATCATAACGGAGCCTAAATCATTTCTTTGTTTGGAGTATCTCAGTCTGTTTGAGTTAAGAATGAGGATTAATGTATATGGAGAGTGCCAAAAATACCCACAGACCCTAGACGGACTCCTTTCATAGTAAACATTTCAAAGCTCACCAGAGAGCTGTGATTGATTTCCTTTATTCTGGATACTTTATATGTGTATGCATACACACACTGTGCGTCTGTACATGTGCACTCATATATCAGTTTGTATGCTGAAAAGCAGATACAGCAGAGTTAACAGTGTGTCAGAGACTGCGGTGTCATTCCCTTCTCATTTCCTTTTGCGCCATTCTTTCACTTTATTACTACCCCCAGCAATTTATTATATTTTGAGAACTCTTGTCTTAACCAGTTGTACAAACTATTAAATCACTGATAAAACTTTATTTTGCAACCCCAGCTAGAATCCCAAACAGGCGGATACCCCTGAAGCACAGCAGTGGGACCACCATGGTTTATGTGCATTAGATCGTATCTTTTGCCCTCAGGCAGAAAGTCCCCCAAACAGTTTGTTTATTATTCCTCAGTGTGGGTCTTCATTTTGACAGCATTTTTCCAGGATGTTTGTTTAGGCTTCAAATTTGTTCCTTTGTTCATTGAAGAATAACCCAGGAATCTTTAATCTCACAACTGCGGCTTTGTCCTTTTAGATTCCCTGCCTCCGTCTCAGTCTGCGGAAGCCCGTAGCTCAGATTCTCGGACTGACAGCAGTCGAATGTTCCAGCAGGATGCGTCCCCCAGTAAACCTCAGACAAGCCGCAGGCTAAAGGACCAAACCAGCCATTATCCCCAGGACGTCCAGAGTGACCAGCTGCAGAGAGGTGTGGTGCTGGGGCCTCCAGGATCTCCTTACGGGGTGAGGTCTGTTTCTCAGGCGCAGAAAGATGACAGGCTGAAGAAGCTGGAGAGGAGGGTGGAGGAGCTGGCTCGCATGCTGGACATGGTCAAAACTCAGGTGTGTGTTGCACTTAGAGTATATGACTATATGTGATAAAACAAGAATGTCAAGTGATGTGACATTTTTGTTTCTCTACAGAACACAGACCTACAGTCACGCATACAGTACCTGGAGGGATGTGAGTGTGTGAGGACACGATGTTTGTGGGAGGGGCGTGAAGTGGAGGATGGTCAGCGCTGGCAGATTGACCTCAACACTGTGTGTACGTGCACGTCTGGAAAGGTCACATGCCAAGCTAACATCAAAGGTATAAATGACCCGGCTTCTGCCAGCTCTCTCTTTCTCCCCCTCAGTCCTTTTCTCTGTCTATCTTTTTCACACATTTACAAAAACACACAATAAAACCTGTGAGATTTTGACATACTTTCAACAACCTTACACTAACACACATTCAACCGGTGTTAAGTAGCTAGCTTGCAGATGGCCGTCCCTCTCCCAGACCCTTGTCTGTCTAACCCCTGTCAAAATGGAGGCGTATGTTTCGTCTTGACCTCTGACCCTGCTGGGTTTCACTGCTCCTGTCCTCCCAACACCAAGGGACCAGTGTGTCAGAGACTGCTGAGACAGGTATTTTTGTACCAGGATTAGTGGAGTCAATTCATAAAGTGTTATGAAACAACAAAATGTCCACGTTGCTCTAAAACTTTTCTGTCGATGTTGTAAAAAATGGATGTGTCAGACCCAGGGTTTTTTAGCTATGCTAGCAGCAATGTCCAGGGATGTCAGTGCCAGTGCCAACTGCGGTCCAAATATCTCAACAGCTTGCGAATGAATTGATATCAGAGTCTGTACAGACATTTATGGTGTCCAGATGATGGATTGTAATAACACTGGTAATCCCTAAACCTTTTGTCCAGCACCATCATATCAAAATATACATTTCTCCAATATTTTGGTTGCATTAATATTTTATAAAACAATAGCAATACTCATCAGCTTTGGCTGTATGGTTTGTGTAAGGCTAATAAGCAAATGTTAGCATGCTAACATGCTAAACTATGATTGAAAACATGTTAAACACTATGCCGTTAAACATTAGCATGCCAGCTTTATCACTGTGAGCGTGATAGCATGCTAACATGCTGCGAGGCTACATGTTTCTTGTAATGTTGAGCATGTGTCCTTGGGTGCTTTCCCCCAGTTTCATGCACTCATTGTTTTACTTTTGAAGATTTATTGTATGTTTGGTCACCCGGCAGGTCTCCAGAGCTTTTGAAATGCTTGAGGTGGGTCACAATCACAAATGAAAATGAAGGTTTGAAACCCTCTTCTGTTAAGTGTTGTGTTACCGTAGTTTTCTTATTAGTTTCTTATAGTTTTAGCATTTTCTTTTCAGTTATTTTTTTTGCACTTGCCTTGTAATTTTACACCATAGTAGTGAGATAGACATTTTGGGAAATACACTTTTTTTCACAAGTTAGATAAGATGATAAACACCAGTCTCATTGTGCCTGAGTGAGGTTAGTTGTTCCCTTGTTTGACATCTCCTGGCAGCAGCCTCATATTTAACAGACAGATTTGAGAGTGGTGTCAACCTTCTCATCTAACACTCAGCAAGAAAGTGAATGAGTGTGTTTCTCAAAATGTCAAGTCATTCTTTTGATAACTGATCTAGTTTTTAGATCACTCTTGTGATTGTTGTGTGCTCATGGTTTAGCTGTAGAATGTTGCTTGGCCTGCTGCATTGGGTGAGCCCAATAGCAGTGCTTTGCTTTACTTTAGTTCTTTGTCAGTTCTGGCTTTGGGCATTGCACTGGGGTTTAAGGCTGGGTAAGAGGCCCTGTGTCCCCCCTCCACACTTCTAGGCATGTTGGGTACCCAAACCAGACAACAACTGTGAAGGGATGCGGCCATTTCAACGCCGCTGGGCCTTTAATCCTACCTCTGGCCTCTGTGAGGATTTCCTCTACTGCACTGGAAACAGCAGCAACAACTTCCCTTCCTTTAATGCCTGTAGGGACCACTGCATGTTGGGAGCATGCTGCCTCCGCAAACCAAGGCAGGATCTTCCATCTGGCCAACAGAATTACTCTCAACATGGATACAACATCTCCTCTGTGAACAGGACTCTCTGGGGATATGACCACAATAATTTGGAGGATGAAATGCGGTATGGCAATATAGACTTCAACCGCACTGAGCTGAAAGATCTTAAAGGAAACCTTAAAAATGTAGACTGCCGCAGGGACCTGGATTTCAATTATACCTGTAATTACACCACCCTAACACAGTGCCAAGCTTTGGTGCAGGACCAAGCTGGAGAGGCAGAAGTAGTGAGCTTCTCTGCTGGAGTGAAGTGTTCTGACGTAAGCTGTGGTGAAGGTTGTGGTTGCTTCTTTCAACAAAAGCTGTGGAGATATGGGGAATGGTTCAGACAAGGCTGTGAAGAGTGCACATGCACACATAATGGCAGCTTTGACTGTGTGTGCAGACATCTGACCCAGCGTAAAGAGATAAGAGACCTCACACTGAAAGAGAGGAGGTTGTACCAGCGGGCTATCAGGAAAGTCTATGCCAAGCCAGGTAAGACTGAGAATCTAAATGTTTTTGTTCCTTACCTTTTTGAACTGTAAAATATACATTTGTATCATCATTATTTGATTTACTTGTGTCTGTGTGTGTGTTCACATGTGGATTCAGCTATGTGGAAGGGCATTGCGCTACTGAGAGCTGAGTTCTCCCCTCTGGCCGGTGATCATACCTTCTTCCTCCCATGGCACCGCTACTTCCTGCGATTAGTAGAGCGTGAGCTGCAGGCAGTGTCATCATGCAGACTGGCACTTCCATATTTTGAGTGGACAGTTGACTCTGGGTCAATGAATTCCTCGGCTGCGTGGCAGGCTGGATTGTTTGGAGGGGACGGTGAGCTCGGCTCCAGCTGCGTCCCACATCACCCTTTCCAGGGATTGACTTCCCGTTTCCACTGGTCCCCTTGTCTCAGAAGGAGTTTCAACTCCTCGGTGTGTCAAACAGCCTTTATTCATTTGACAGCCCCCCTCACTGTACTTTCTATACATTGCAGTGTTATGAGCTGTATTACTGGTATCAGGTTTGTCTAACTGATTTCCGATGATTCCTTTAGGTGTGGCTGCCAGATGCAGTGACCCTGCAAAGGACTATAAACCAGGCAGACTTCCACAAGTTTTCCCAGTCTCTGCAGACCTTTTCTGGCCTCTTTAGGCTTTGGGTAGGGGGTCACATGGCTTCCCCTCTGTCTGCTTACGACCCATTATACCTGTCACACATGGCATTCATGGACAAGCTGTGGGCACAATGGCAAGATAAACATCAGCATGGATCAAAAAGACAAAATTCCAGAGACGATAAGGCCCAGAGCAACATCCTTTACCCAGCCAGACAGAGGCATGTGAAGATGAAGCCTTTTGATGTTACCCCTGATGATGTGATATCTTCCCAGCAGCAGATGTGTATTGTATATGTGCCCATAACCATTGGTGCACCTTGTAATATAACGTCCTTACGAACACACCCAAGAGAAAGTCTGAAATATCAGAAGCGCAGCTTGGACAAACACGACTCACACCGTGGTAGTTTTGTCACTGGGGGCTTTGACAGTAGTGGTTTCGACCAACATGGATATGATCATAATGGCTATGACCGGAGTGGCTGGGATAGGTGGGGCTATGGCAAAGATGGCTTTAACCGGGACTTCATTGATATGGACGGATATGATGTGTCTGGTTTCAACCGCTATGGGTTCAACCGTTCAAATGTCACCTGGTTTGGCATGTCAAAGGACAGGGTGTTTGAGAGTGAAAAAAAGAGAAAGCATAAAGAGACAGATGAAGAGGAGGAGAGTGATAACAAGTCACACAAAGACAAGATAATGTCCAAGCTCTTCAGTGACAAAGGCTACAGCATCTATGGGTTCGATCCATTTGGTTTGGATCGCAGCGGGTTTGATGCATTTGGCTTTCGAACAGATGGTTACGACAAGGACAGATGCAACTGGTTCTTCAATGGGCCACACTACCTGCGGTTCTACTTCCACACCCAGCAACAGTTGATGTCATCCAGTGACCATGCGTTAAACCGTATCACCCGTACCTGCCCTCCAGTCTCCTCTCTGCCCCAGCACTGGGCCAGGCAGGACTGGATGACTTTTGATTCGGACAAAAGCAGTGCTCTGAATGATCAACTAGAGCAGGAATGGATGAGACAAATTAAGCCAGAAAGTGACGACAATGTCACAGCAGCTACTCAAAATAGAAGCAATGTATGGCTTCCAGTCACACCAGATCACAGGTATCAGAATTAAAAAAAGAAAGTGACAAATGCCTCGCAAAGCCAGACCATACTGTATTGTTGGATGCTCAATGTGGAATGACTCAGCTCAGTGTGCATTTGTTTGGGAGAGGCATCATTTGAAGTAGGCTGCACAGCTGATTAATGGCAAGTGTCCTCCTTACCCTGTACATTAACGTAAGCCTTCCCTGAACCTGATTGGGCAAACAAACCGTTTGCTAGGCTGCCATTGAGTGGTGCAGGGATGACGTTTTTTCGTAGGCCAGCACAGAAGATAACATCGCCCTGGTTCCTTTGACAAAAAGCCCGTGGGATTTTTCCATTGGCTATTGTAGAAAATAAACAAAACATTATGATACCTGGATGTTTTGTTTCAAGGTAATCTTCACAGATGAACCACTTTTATGATTTTTTGAAGTACCAGTAGTAAAAAGCTAATATTAGGCTATGAACGAACTATACCATGGTCGCATGACTTCAACGTTGAGCCCACAAAGAGGCTGTAGAGCTGTCTTCCATTGGATTGTGGTCCGTAGTCTCATTTAGCCACGTGTTAGTAACCCTCCTTTTCAAGACACCTTAAGGCTCCAGGCTTTACAAGTGGGGTATTTACTAGCATATTTTATGTCATAGAACAAAACCTGAAAGTCTCTAAAGTAGTGGTTCCCAACCTGTAGGTTGCAGTCCAAAAGTGGGTCATGTGGCCATTCTGAATGGATCTCAAGAGACTGACGAACATGTGAAGTTTGTAAAAAAAACAACAACTTTATTTTGAAGTACAGTGAATTCCTGGCACAAGATGTTATTTTGGAGTACTGTTCCCTGTTGTAGAATTAGTAAATAACTGACAGCTACTTGACAAAGACAGCAAACTAGCTCAGTGACATGGCCAAACGCTGAATATGTCAAACTTTGAGGACCTTGAACCAGTGACTAAGGAGTAATCTGGACCCTATGGGCGGACCAGTTGGGAACCACAGCACTAAAGCTTGTGTTAACCACAGACCAAGCATCTAACCAAAAACGTATTCAAAAAAGCCCATGACTTCGAGACGAGAGAACCCAGAGTGCAAAACTGCTAACTCATTCATGCACCACTCTATTGGTCAATTGAATTTCTATCCATTAATATCAGTTTCTCAGTAACTTTGAGATGAAAACAAGGCCATGTAGCCGCAAATCTCCACTTAACTGTGCGCCTATATCAGTGAATCAACAGTTGTTCTCAAGTTGCAAAGCTCAACTAAACCTCTCCCCAAAGTTTCACCATCCAATTACTAAGCACAGGCAAATCTCAGAGGAGGTTTTTGAAATTAATATCTTATGGTGAAGACAGAACTTGAGATATACCAGCTGGCTTTACGGGACTACAGTCATATCATGAATAGTAATTTAATATTCTGTAAATCGTTTTTTGGCATTTCAACCTATGTGGTCCCTTTTCCCTCGAAACACTGTCCGTAGGTTTTGCTTCAAGCTCCACTGGTTCAGCGGCTGTCCCCTTGGCTCTGCGCCTATCAGCTGCCCTAACCTCTGCCATCAGGCCCGTTGCCACGTGTACCCCGAGGCTGTCTGCCATGTGCGCAATTGTGGTTCCTGTTTCACAGAGTGGCGGGATCCAGCCACTGGAAACCACGTAATATGCCATGGCTGGTAAACACTGGATTGTTTCCCAGAAAAATGGAGGAATAAAGTACTCTATACAGCTTTTCACAGCAGTGAGAAGAGATCGGACCACCAGTCGGTACCTTCATTGTCTCTGTGAGCTCAGAGAAACAAAGCACTTCATGATTATGATGACTGTTGAGAGGACTGATACTGGAATAGAATAGGACAAAGACTTCATTACAAGTGTTACAATAGCAAAATGTGCTTTTTTTGTATCAAGAATATTTTTATTCCTTTATAACAGGTCTACATAACACATATTCACAACAGGTGTCAAACTTAAGGCATATGTATGACAAGGAACAAAGCATGAAATCCAATCACAATCCTCCCCATTCCACTAACCTCAAATAACAGTCGTAATATTGTCCATAGGATGGTTCTCTATCTTTTGAGTAGCACAAGAAAAAAATCCGTCCATCTGATTAGAACTGGCCATCTGGCCAGCAGAGGTAAAAAACAGTGTACAGTGTTGGATCGGACACAGGTATACATTATCCTATGTGGTGGTGCCAAAGAGGGTCACCAGAGGGTTGGATTGCAGGTCAAAGTCAAGAACTGAGGATTGAGGATAAGGTTTGGAAAACGTCCTTCCAGTATTTTTAAAGGCTCAGACTCGTCCATTACATGTGAATAAGGGAAGCCTCACCTCTCGAACATTTGTCACAACTGGGGTTCACATCTAAATGCATGAAAGCCTGACTTTAGACAAAAGGGCTCTGTGCACAACATTCAACTTCAAGAGACAGTAGCAACAGTGTTTAAATCTTGTCCTCAGGCATATTTGATTTTGTCAAGGGGGCCATGTCTGATCTCCACTAACTTGTCATAGATGGTGGATTTGAAATCTGTTTTTACTTCATTACATGATTATCTGTCTGTCCCACCACATTTACATTCTGACTTTACCTCTGTATCATCTTATATCTCCTCGATACAGTGTAAGAGTGTTGATTCACAATGTCCTATTTAATAATGAGCACTGGAGACACTGTTTCTGTAAAGAGATGTTGTTGTTAAAATTTTAAATATATATTTTTTTCGGGCCGTGGGCAAAAACAAAATTCCATTCACCCTGCATGTACAGAGGGGAGAATTAAACTACAGAGATGGAAATCTCAAAATCTGAACAAATAAAACCAAAACTTTTTTTTCTGAGCCAGATCTCACTGGAGGTCTGTAAAAAACCCACAAATTTAAAGCTGCCCTAGTTGCTATTTATATATTAACGCCTGATCAAATGAATACTTTTAATGTGAAGGGTGTCACTGTTAGTGATGAAACCACAGAGCATCGTTTTGGTTTTTTGGACTTCAGTTTTCCTGCTTTGTTTTACTTTCACCACGCTCATTAACCTTGCCGCAGTGAGCTGTTTTTGGCACACACACAAAAAAAAAACTGTTTTAGCAAGTAGCTGTGAAAGATGTTTCCCTCAAGAGTTTGTAGGGACTAAAATAGCACAGCTAAAAGAGTGAATAGAGGACTCACATTCTTCAGGTGGGCAGAAATGAGACTTGTTATCAGTGGATGTGTAAATAAGCAACTTTTCGTTACGATTTTCACCATATCAACTTTACAAGGGAATAATTTGTCACTGTTGTGTTTTACAGCTTGCTGCACTGCCCCCAAGTGTCCAAAAAGTCAGTCAATGCAGGTTTAAAGCATCATCCTGGTAGTGTCACATGTGTGTGCATTTGTCACAGTGTATTTTTTATATTACTACCACTTGCCACAGCTGTATGTTGTAGCTCAGTGGTTCCCAGCAGGTGGGTCGCGGTCCAAATGTTGGTTGCAGAATTTCTGGCACAAAGCTTTTATTTTGAAGTGCTGTTTCCTGCTGTAGAGTGAGTGACTAACGGATAGTTACTTAAAAGAGACAGCAAAGTAGCTTGACGACAAGTCCAAACGCAAGTATGACGCTGAGTATATTAAACAGTGTGGACCTTGAACAAATGACTAAGGCGAAATCTGAACCCCGTGGCTGGACCAGCTGGTGACCACTGTTTTAGAGTACCTGTCACTGTGTAGTAATACAGCTGCTGTCAATTTCCTGGTTGTGCTTTAAAGGTAACTGTGTACAACCGCCTGTCAAAACGGACTGGAGCAACCAAGTGGGACTTTAGTTGATGTTGGACTGGCCTCATTAGAGATCCTCTGTCTCTCTTTGTCTCTTTCTGTCCCCACTCCCACTGTTATGTAAACTTTGTTCTGTTCTGTCTATTGTGCACATTTTCTTCATCAGTGTAACGCACATGTGCCCAAACAGCCCTCTGTCCCCTCTCTCACCCCCTCTGACTATTCTCTCTGTCACTCTCTGTCTTTTCATCCATCCTCCTCTTAATTGTTTCTGCATGTAGGCCAGAAGACTCCAATGGTACCCGGTTGATACACACTCGGAGACTCACACTCCCACACACACTTTGATCTCATGCATGCTTGGCTTGCTAGAGGAAATGCCTGTTGGCTGCTGGCACAGTAGGCAGCCTCACTAGCCTCTCTCACACTCTGTGATTATTGCCCTCTCTCACACACAAACACATTGTCTCTGTCCTTTGGAGAGTTGTCATTAAAGTAATTATCTGCTGAAATGTCCAAGCTAAGCGAAAATAATATTTGATGAGCTTCCTGAAAGCCTTTGATGAAACAAAGCGATGTTGCTCCTCAGAGTCCGCTATGTTCTACACTGTAAACAACGTAATGGCTCCAAAATAACAGCCGCAGAATGCGGGGAAGTTGTTAGGGCCCTGATCTGATCCGTTTCTCCTACAGTAAATCTCTTCCAGTGTTAATAGACTTGCCGGTGGTAGTCCTTAACAGCTGGAAGGCTGCAGGCACTTGTGGTTACAGTTACGGCCCATAAAACTTTGTGTGTGTGTGAGAGAGCGAGCACATGTACATTACATCAGAACCACACTGTTCTGTCATCACTGGAGAGACAGCAGAGCCAGATGTTCTCCCGTGACCTAGAGTAGAGACAAGGTGAAGAAGGCACCAGCTGAAATGCTCAAACTTATTTCCACTTTCCTCTTTTCTTACTGAAACTATCAGTATACACTCCAACTTAATCGCTTCACAAACAATCTCAACAATGTGTATAAACTTCTGTCTCATCTTCAGACTGTGAGCCGGATGGCACAGTTCACAATGTGTCCTACACTATAGATGGCTGTCAGACATGCACGTGTAAGGTGAGTGTTTTCATTTTGACATCTCTTGAGCCTGACAAATTGCTGTGATCTTCTCATGAATAATTTTCTGTCACCTCTCTGTCCCGTCAATGCTAACAGGAGGGTAACAGGGACTGCTATCCCCAGCCCTGCCCTTCACCGGACTGCACACACAAGGAGACTGCATCTGGAGACTGCTGCCAACAATGCAGAGGTAAGGACACAGCATTAAAAAAAACTGTACTCAACAAACTTTGAGAAATAAATGTAAAACTAAACATGTAATGTGCCTCAGTAAACTATGGAGAAACGCACTTCTTCATACTTGACCCACAAAACTTGTCCCTTACTCATCACTGCGTTCATCACTGTGTCAGCTCTGGTAGTTACCAGCTACGCTCCTCCAAGTGGTTGCTTTTTAATGTACCCTGGGTTATAAAAGATCTGGGGAAAACTGCATTTCCCTACTGTGCACCATAGACGTGGAACAACCTTCAGAAAGATCTAAAATTAGATACACTTATATTCATTGATGAATTTAAGGGCATCGTAAAGAACGTGGTGACAGAGATGTGCTTGTGTTTTTTTTCTTACATGAGAGGCCACCATGTTTGAATAGTTGTTGTTTTATTGTCAATTTTTGTATTATATCTTGTATTTGTTGCATTTTGATGTTTTTTGATTGGCTGCTACCTCGGCCAGGTCTCTCTTGTAAAAATGGATTTTCAGTCTCAATGGGACTTCCTGGTTAAATAAATGTAAAATGAATAAATGAATAATTAAAATGGCCTTGAGTAAATCAATTAGTCATGCTGTTACCACATTTAACAACAGCAAAACTATGTCAAAACATCTGTTTACAAGCTCTCACACAACTCATGCAGTATAATCCAAGTCTCATTTATTCAGTCGTATGCTCAGTACCTCCCAAACACATGCATTTTACTGAAACTTTACTATTTAAAACTGATATGACAGTAAAACGTATCTGTGCTCTCTTTAAAGCCAGACTTCAATACTAAGGTTTCTTATCAAAAAATGCATGTTTTCAGGAAGTACTGTGCATACGACTGGATAAATAAGACTTGGATTAAACTGCACGAGTCGTGTGTGTGCTTGTAAACAGATGTTTTAAAATAGTTTTGCTGTTGTTAAATGCAGTCCCCAGTCGATCAATATATCCATATCTTCGCCTTTTTCAGTGAAGGCATGCAAGAAAAACATTGTTTTCTTCATGATTTCAAGCTAACACAGCATGATTAAATTAATATATAAATAGTCATTATGCTGGTGAAGTATACCTGTGTGGTCAGACTAGAAAAATCTTTCTTAGACAGCAGGGGGTGCAAATGTGCTTCCAGAGTTAAGGGGTGACATTGGTCTAGTTGTCCGAGCTGTCAGATAAGATGGATTTGCATTAAAATGGTTCCTCTAGAAAGAGACATTTTTCTTTCCAGTTTGTTCTGGTGCTGAATCTACATTTAACCGCTTCACTGCCGGTAACACCATAACAGCAAAGCAACCTGATGTATCAATGTGTTTGCAGGCTGTATCCATTCTGGTGTCCAGTATGATCACGGATCCAACTGGAGGTCGGTAGAGAATCCCTGTGATGTCTGCTACTGTTTGGTGGGTCTGATACTGACTGACAGTTTAACCCTTTATCCCCTCTATCAACTTCCCCTGTATTGATAACCCTCTCTCTCCTCACCAGGAGGGTCAAGTTCGCTGTGAGAGAGAGCAGTGTAACATCCTGTGTAAAAACCCAGCTGCTCCTCCACCCAATACGTGCTGTCCAGTCTGTCAAGGTGGGTTTCCTCATATCACTGTGGCAGTTTGTGTGTGTGGGTTCAGTGAGCTGCAGAGACACAGTGTGTGTTTGTTTGGGTCTCCTAGGCTGCGGCGTAAACGGTCAGGACTTTCCTAACGGAGCTCTGATCCCCACTGGAGACCGCTGTCAGGAGTGCGAATGTGTGGTATGTCATTCATCACCATATTCATTGTTAAATTCAATTTTTGTGCGTATGAATCAGTTTTATATTTGCTATATCTTTCTCCTACAGAATGGAAATGTGGTGTGTTCACCCCTTCCCTGTCCTGCCGTGTCTTGTCGAAACCCTGTGCATCGGGCTGGAGACTGTTGCCCACGGTAACCAACCTGCCTCTTATCATCCACATCACTTTCAAGCCTGCATCAATCCACCTGATTCATCTCAGAACAACAGAAGTTTTAATGTTTATGTTGTGTGTGTGTGTGTGACCTGCAGGTGTGAGCACTGTGAATATGAGTCTAAGGTGTATGTGGATGGACAGAAGTTTCCCTCCAGGAGAGACCCCTGCCTGCACTGCCGCTGCTCTGTGAGTTCAGTCTGGGGGTTTTTTTGGTTATGTGATGTGCATGTGACTGGACGATGTGTTAGAAAGGTTTAAAAACTCAGGGGTTCAAAGAAAACCTTTTTAAGACTATTGCACTTTCAGAAATACACGTGATTACATTTGAAAATGGGAATGAGTGTTTTAAGTCCTGAAAATTTAGTTTATGGATAAATTATGTAATAAAGACTGTTTCTAGATAATCTCAAATCTAGTTTTGCATTTCTGTGCGGCAGGTTCATCTTACTTGTCCGCTGACACATACCAATGCTGGTACTGTTTTATTGGTTTGAGCTTTGTGTCTAAATGAATGTTACAGAGTGACACATTTAATCCCTTCTTGTGTAATGTTTTTAACACATGGGCAGAAAAGAGACTGGTTAGATTCTTGCAAATGTTCACGGCATATGAGATTAACTCTTTTGACAATATTTCCGAATGCTACAACTCCAACTAATCAGTTTTATAGATATCTACAAGTAAAAAGTTATTTAAAAAGTAAGCAGAGAAAGAGCATACAGGATATTCATCCTCCTCTGAAACATATTATTTGCTATAATGGAAAACACAAAAACAGGATGAGCAAAGCACATGAGATTCTACAAGGCAAACAGGAAAAAACAACCAATATCATGAAGAAAAAATGGGAAGAAGAGTTGAAAATACAAATAACAGATACAGAATGGGAACGGAAGTTCATTGAAATGCACTAAACTACCACTTCCTTATTTTGGAGCTCTGAAAATAAACACGAGATAACAGATCAAGCTGTCAATGTTGGAGGAACTGCGGAGAAGATCATCCTAACTATTTACATGTTTTCTAGTTGTGTTAAGAGTTAAATACATATTGGTTGAAAGTGTTTATGTTGATGGAGATTTTTAAAAGCAGAGCATATCATTTTGGGAAAACCTCCAGCTACTTTTAGGATGCATTCACATTGGTGCTCCTTGGTCCACTTTAAACAAACCCTGGTCCGCTTCCATGGATAGTTCGGTTCATTTGGAGTGGTGTGAACGCTCATTCGAACTCGGGTGCAGA
>JAPZEB010000023.1:16109807-16127041 GCA_029783705.1 Chaetodon striatus
ACAGTTTGGGGGCAGACACAGCAAAGGCACGATCACCCCTGAGCTTAAGTCTGGAGCGTGGGACAGCCAGGAGCCCCTGGTCAGCTGACCTGAGGGACCTGGGCATAGAATAGTGGGTTAGAAGGTCTGCAGTGTAGGATGGGGCCAGACCATTAAGGGCTTTGTAAACAAACAAGAGAACCTTAAAGCCAATTCTTAACTTTACAGGCAGTCAGTGGACAGAGGCCAAAACAGATGAAAACATGGTGAAAAATGTTGATCAGTGTTTCTAAAGCCGAAGATTATGTCCTTGAATGTTGTGTTTTATCCAAGACCCAAAAATATTCAGCTTACTGTCAAAGAGGAAACCTGAAAATATGAATATTTAAGAAGCTGGAATCAGAGATTGTTTACTTTTTTTTCCCAATAGATGACTCATACCACTTCACCGACTATCACGATTATCAGTTTAGTTGGTGATTAATTTAATAGTTGACAACTAATTGACTTACCTTTGCAGCTCTACAAGAAAGTGAAGAATCTTTGAGGGTTTTTGTCCAAATCGTGCTCAGATTAATGAGCAAGTCTGTATTATGTTTCTACATTTGTCTTACATCTCAAAAAATGTAATGTTTTCACTCTCCTTTGGCTCTTAGAGCACTGCATGATTCTGTATTTTTTACAGCACCCAGTGGGCACATAATAGCTGTTATGGTTCTGTACGCTCCTATAAACTAAAACACACTGTAATCATAATGTTTTCATACTTTATATCTGCTACAGGGCGGGAATGTCATTTGCCGTGAAGAGAAGTGCCCTCCTGTCCAATGCTCCAACCCTATTATAGATCCACATCTCTGCTGTCCGATTTGTAAAGGTAATGATACACACATACACACACATAAACACAAGTGCAGCTCATCAATGAGTATACTGATGAAAACTCTCTCTGTTTTCTTATCAAAGCCTGTGTGTTGGAGGGGGTGGAATATGAGGAAGGCTCCAAATGGCACCCTGAGGGTCCCTGTTCCAGCTGCACCTGTGTGAATGGAGAGACAGTGTGTACACACACACAGTGTCCCCCCACTGAGTGCCTGCATCCCACCAAGATCACTGGTAAGAGTGTGTGTCTGTGGGTACTCTCACATCAATATGTTTTCATTTTAATATGCATTACTATTACTGTGTTTACACCTGGCGTCCACACTATTCTGGTGTTTTGGAGCTCATAAAATGACCTACGAAACCTACGAAAATGCTGCTGAGCCTTTAGTCCTTTAGTCTGGACGGGTGGAAACGAAGGCTTTTGAAAACATTGATGCCGAAGCCCACGCTTGCTTCCTGATTGGGTCTCTTTAGTCATGACGTGTCAAGCCAAAACATTACAGCAAAGTTAAACTAAACTTACATAACGTTTGTGATTTCATCCGTCTTATGTGGGTAACGTTAACAATCCTTTCCATTTGCCATGGCATCCTCTGGTGACGGATAATGCTCTGGGTACCACTTTGATATGTCTCTTTGCAATGACTCCTAGACAATCTACTTCCTGTTTACACCGGCATGCCCAGTGTACCTGAATGGTCATGTGATATGACAGATTATTTCTGAAACTGTGCTAAAATGCATAGAGTGTACGGAGATTGTTTTCCAAAACACCATGATAAAATGCTTTTGTATATACGCCGATGACTCTGTAATCTCACTGTCTCTGTAATTTCTTTAGGATCCTGTTGTGCAGTGTGTGAAAGCTGCACCTATAACCATCGTATCTATAGCAACGGCCAGAGGTTTGCAACCCCTGACCACCCCTGCCACATCTGCACCTGTCAGGTGAGCACGTCAATGATCACACACACACACACACACACACACTACACAGTGCTGTTCACCTTCAAACCCACTCATACAGCCTTCCTCTCTCTTCAGCATGGCAGCGTAGAGTGTGAGAGGAGACCTTGTCCTCCACTCAACTGCTCCAACCCATACACACCAGCTGGAGAGTGCTGCCCTAAATGTCCAGGTACGCAACCTCAGAAACAGATATGGTCATTAATTTTAGTATGGACAAGTTTACTCTCAGCTCACTATAGCATCTGTGTGTTTGCATCTTTCCCAGACTGTTCCTTTGAAAACCGCATATTTGTGGATGGAGAGGCTTTTCCCAACCCTGTGAGTGTGTGTGAGGAGTGTAGGTGTGTGAGCGGCCAGATCGACTGCCACCAACCACAATGCCCTAATCCTCGCTGTAACGCACCTCTACCTGGAACGTGCTGTCAGAACAACTGCAATGGTAAGAAAAGATGGATTTTCCATAAGGAAAACAAATAAATTTAACAAATCAAATGTCACAGTTACACATTATTCCTCTGCATCAGGCTGCAGCTACGCTGGGAAGGAGTATCCCAATGGAGAGGAGTTTCCCCATCCTACTGACAGATGCAGGACATGCAGCTGCATCGTAAGAATAATCAGTATCACAGCATGACTAACGCTGCTGTGTTGATCACCTTCTTGAAGCAGGTTTTTATTTCAGTCTGTGTTGTGTTTGTTGTAGAACGGGAACGTTCAGTGTCTTATGAGGAGATGTCCACCGCTGCCGTGCTCGAACCCAAATGTGCTGCCTGGAGAATGCTGCCCCCAGTGTCCTGGTGAGGATGTGCAAGAGGGATAAAACAGGAATGAGAAATGTCTGTAGCAGTGACTGTGCATCATGCCTGCTGTGCTGGAAAGTTGAAGGAGGAGCACAGAGAAGTTAAAAACAGGTGTCCTCTAAAATTAATGGGAGGTTAATGATTGTATGTTTTCACCCTAATCGACCCCACAGTGGTTGGAGCTGCAGTATTTGCTGTGGCACACAGCCCATGGAGGCAATTTGGGTGCGTAAAAAACATTTGTGCCCTATTACTGCAACTTGCATCAAAAAGCTTTGAGTGAAATCTGAATACACAGACATGATACACAAATTTTTAAATTTAGTGTGACTTTCCCATGATGCCTGCATCTCCAATTCTCATTTTGAAAAGACCGCCTTAAGTCCCCCTTAGAAAACAGGAAAAAAACACTGTCCTGAGAATCAATCACATTTTTAACATTTCTGCACTGTTGCCTGTACATCCATTCATATATTGCAAACTATATTACAAACAAGAATAGTTAATAGCCAATGCAGCATACTTTTAATGGTGCCATTTTGCCAAAATGTCAACAAGTATAGGCTTTAAAAAAACAAGACTTGAGTTGTAGCAAAGATACTCTGTAACAGAGAATAATACATTACAAGCTGCGACAAGGGTGTCCTAAGTGGGGGTGGTCTTCCTCCCCAGCATACTTCGGCCTCGTTTGGAAGTGTTGTAAGTGTCATGTGGATGGATGAAATCAGATTCAGAATACAATACTATATAGGGTACAAATTAAATCTTTGTTCTTTATTTTGCCACTCTTTTTTTATCTGCTAGCTTAATGTCAGATATAAACCAAGTTAATTTCTTCCTGATTTGTCTGTCAGGAAAAAAATGCAATTTCAGTGTCAGAATGTGGGGTTTCAGCCTGTGAAAACTGGGTCCAATATTTACTTAAGTGACTACGAGGCGAAGGAAATGGTCATAATCTGTGCTCCTGTTCACTTTTCCCATTAGAACAAATGGACTCAGGGCCGCAGCAAGTCTCATAAAGTGGGGCAGTAGCGAAACCCATGTGACACATACAGAAAATTAATCTGTGTTTTTATTAACGGTCTCTGGTTGTAGCCCCTTGCTTTGCTAATGAGTCAAGTGTCTCCCAAAGCTCCCAGCATCATAGTTTTTATATTTAACTGAATGATTTTAAACTTCATTATTGTTCTGGAGCTATTTGGAAAGTAACAATGAAAAGTGTCTTTATCTGATCTTTTGCCATCTAGGATTTAGAGTATGAAAGTTTTTCTTTCAGACAAATGCTAGACCACCTTATTTCACTCTCTGTACATCTTCTGTGGTTGACATGATGTTCATCTTTGTGGTGATCTACTGTTGAGTTTGTCTGGCTCATCATGGTCGAACACAGCAGAGATTATGAAGCTTATTATCTCATATTCCCCTCAGCTCCTCCTTTGGACTGTGTCTATGAACAACGATCCTACAGACACACTGAGCGTTTCTACCACCCGTCTGACAGCTGTCGATCATGCACCTGCACCAATGGAACTGTTCACTGTCAGCGCAAGCCCTGCGCCTTCGCTCCATGTTCTCACCCCATCACACAGCAGTGCTGCCGGACCTGCGAAGGTACATTTGCTGCTTAGATAACTTAGAGACAAAGCATATTTCATATATTGACTGAGCACATTCTGTCATTTGTTGCAACAAAAGACCTTAAAAAGTTTGACACAGCCATTTTTTTTGTCACATTGTTTCCTTTATGTCTTATTTCCCGTGCAGGCTGCCTGTATGAGGGCCGAGAGCGAGCCAATGGGGACACGTGGGATGATGCGTCAGACCCATGTGCACAGTGTATTTGCCGTGAGGGCTCCGTCCGGTGTGAGAGGAAGCGCTGTCCACCGACCAACTGTAACCACCCAGTCCAGAGACAGTGCTGCATGTCCTGTGATAGTAAGTGATCGAAAACATGTACCCGTTACTGAAGAGGATCCACAGACCTTTCTGTCCACAGTTTTCTTGGGAACTATTTTCCCTGGTTATCTCAAAAATATCTTAATCTCCATTTTCTACTTCAGGCTGCATGTTTCATGGTAAAGAATATCCTGATGGCACTGAGTTTGCTGATGACAAAGACCCCTGTGGTGTGTGTTACTGTTACGGAGGGGAGGTCATCTGCACCAAGATGCCCTGCTATGGAGAATGCAGCCACCCTTACAAACCACCTGGACAATGCTGTGGAGAATGTGAACGTATGTAAAATCAACATCAAACTCGGTGTTTGTCATCACCATGACTACAAAGTGACAAACAAACCTGTCTTTATTTGACAGGCTGTTTCTATAACAACGCAGTCCTTGCAAATGGACAGTCGATCCCTGACCCAGGAAACCTCTGTGCTGAATGCACCTGCCAGGTAGCATCAACACACACATACACATTCCTGCTGGTTAGTCACTTGCCAACATGTAGTGCTTCTTCTCTTACAGAGCGGTTCAGTGCGATGTGTGAAGAAGTCGTGTCCAGCAGCCCGCTGTCCTCACCCAATAACCAACCCATGTGGCTGCCCCGTCTGTGACGGTAACCAGCTTACAAAATATCACAGTTCATTTTATGTAGTAGAAGTAAATACTGATGTTTCGCTCTACTGTGTGTAGGTTGTCAGTTCCAAGGTGTGACTTATGTTGACGGACAGATCCTTCCAGGAGGAGAGGGCGGGTGCCAGGACTGCACGTGCTCAGTGAGAGGGAGAAGGGCTGGATTTAGGATTTAGTTCTAGTTGCTGCAGCCTCACAGCTGCTGTACATCATTTTCGTTTTTGTTTTTTTTTCCATAGAGAGGTGAAGTTGTGTGTGCACAGAGAAGATGCCCTGCTGTGTCATGCCCACACCCAGCTCTGGATGGCTGCGCATGTGGAGTGTGTGATGGATGCAACTTTAATGGACGAGGCTGTTTCAACGGAGAGCGGTTCCCTCACCCTGCAGACCACTGTCAGCTCTGCTCCTGTCTGGTACTACCACATGTGCATTTTATTTTCCACGCACTGTAGATTTTTGTTTGTAGATTTAATCCTGAAAAACCAAAACTAAACAAACAGGGTTGTCCAACTTTGCAGTAAGCACCCGCTGGTGTTGGAGCTGCGGAACAGAACATGTCAAAGTAGTAAAAATAAAATGGCTCAGCACTTATAAAAAGATGACCGACATGCTTGAGGTCAAAAGGTTGTATTAAAGGACTATAGCTGACTATGTGAAGGAAATATTGTCATCCTCAGTGTGTGTGTTTTTGTGTTTAGAACGGTGCTGTGGTGTGTTCGCGTGTGTCTTGTCCAAGTGTGTCCTGTGTGCGTCCAGTGACTCCACCTGGGGAGTGCTGCCCTGTCTGCACAGGGATCTGTCTTCATCACGGCAAAGAGTATCAGTCCGGCTCCACCTTCACCTCTCCCTCTGACCCCTGCTCGTCGTGCTCCTGCCTGGTCAGTCTGACAGTTCTTACCGAATGAAAAAGAAATTAGCTCACCGTACACATAATCAAAATTCAAACTGTCTGACTAATTCTTCTTCTTCTGTCGTTCCAACTTTATCCCCTCCTCTGATCAGAATGAGGTGGTGAACTGTCAGAGGAGACCATGTCCAGTCCGCTGCTCCCTCCCGGTCCCTTCAGATACCTGCTGCCCCGTCTGTGACTCCTGTCTGTATGAGGGTGTCGTCCACTCTCACAGTCACACCTTCACACCCTCCTCCAACCCCTGCCAGCGCTGCACTTGTGTCAGAGGCACCGTCACCTGTGTGCCTCTGGTCTGCCCACCAACACCCTGTCTCCGACCAGTTACCAAGCCGGGACAGTGCTGCCCTGAGTGCACAGGTACAAACTGTATGAATGTGTTTAACTTTAGCAAATGTGCAAAGTTACGCACACATATAAAAATTATTCCCTTACGTCTTGTACTCCTTTCTGTCTCTGGTCTCAGTGTGTATGCTTGATGGACGGGAGTTCAGTGACGGACAAACATGGACCCTGAGTTCAAACCACTGCTCCACCTGCACTTGCCAGGTCTGACTCTTCCATCGCTGCCCATTCTCTCCATATTTGCACTTTCCTTGTGTTTAAGCACTAACCTATCTGAGTCTCACAGGCAGGTGAGGTGCACTGCGCGTCTCCTCAGTGTCCCGAGCTGCCTTGTGTGCACCAGGTGACCGATCCAGGAGCCTGCTGTCCTCGCTGCAGAGGTAAGTTGATCACTGAAAATTATAATCACAGACAGAGGTCATTTTTACCAGAGGTTTAACTTTCCCTCTCAGGCTGCATGTATGGAGGAGAGGAGCATATCGAGGGCAGCAGCTGGTTCGCAGACTCCACTCCCTGTATGACGTGCATGTGTGTAGACGGGGTGACCACCTGCTCTGAAGTGCGCTGTCTGTCTCCATGCTTTAACTTCATCAACGTGCCCGGGGAGTGCTGCCCCGTGTGCGCTGGTAAGCAAATAAAAATCTAAGGCAAAATAGCCTCATGTTTCATATTAGGATTTTCTTTCATTGTGGTGCTTGATAATCTTATCTGGTTGTTTTCTTGAGTAGACTGTGTATTTGAGGGCAGAGTGTACGGTCCAGGGGAGAGTTTCCATCCAGCAGATGACCCCTGTCAGATCTGCACTTGTGAGGTATGATACATACACACCCGACAACTGAAAACCTGATTGTGACATTTTTATGTTATGTTTTTATAGATAAATCTTTTAATATAAGATAAGATAACAAACTGTGTGACGCATTACAGTAGCTCTTATACAGTACTGTATATTAGCATAGCATTGGTCCTGGAATTCATGTGGATGCCACTTGACATGCACCAGACCAAGTACACCCCCTCATGGCAACAGCACTCTCCACTTGCAGTGGCTCTCCCAGTAGGACAATGCACAGTGTTACACCTCAATAACTGTTCAGGAATGGCCTGAAGGACATGATACAGAGCTTAAGACATCGACCTGGCCTCTAAATTTGCCAGACCCCAATCTGATGAAGCATTTGTGAGACATGCCAGTACCTCAGAGGTTCCCCCGATCCACAGCAGGGCCTCCTTGGATCAGACGTTGCTCTGACATGTTAAGGCATGTCCTGTGGTGTCTGGCGTTGGGGGTTTGGTGATTCTTTGAGACCTTGCACATCCTTTGAGACCTATTTGTTGTGAGGTGGGGTACCAGCATGTCCCACAGATGCTCAATCAGATTGGGGTCTGTGAATTTGGAGGCCAGGTCGACACCTTGAGCTCTTTGTCATGTTCTTTGGGAAATTCCTGAGCAGTTTTTGGGGTGTTGTATAACACATTGTCCTGCTGGGGGCCACTGCCATCGGGGAGCACCGTTGCCATGGGGGATACCTGTTCTGCAAAGGCGTTTGGGTGGGTGGAGCACTTCAAGTGGTATCCACATGAATTTCAGACCAAACCAATTTCATTATCTTACTAGTTTCTTATGAAATATAAGAAATATGTTCAACTGTGTTTAAATACAAAGTGTGTCAAGTATAGACGCAACAATAGAATAAATAAGAAGTATTGTACAAATGAATTATTGTACCATTTTTGTGTACTAAACATCAGAAAATAGTGGAAAATGGCCTGCGCAAGTTCCCAGAGCACAGTGTTCTGAAACCCAAAAAATTTCCAGTTAGATAAAACAGAAAAGTCGTAAATCATCCATTTCCAATTTGAGAAGCTGGAACCTCACAATATGTGACATTTCTATTAAATAGATAACTTAAATGATTATTAAATTGCCAAAATTGATTAATCTTCTGTCACTAAATTTATAAATGAATCAAGTGTCAGCTCTACTTGATGATAGAGGTAAAAGCATTGGTATATAAATAGATACAGAAGATCCAGAGGTTATAGTGGTAGAAGTTAAAATAGAAGCTATATTAGTAACTGTGGAGGTTATAATCCAAGCTGTGTGTGTCACAGGTGATGCCGGATGGAGAGCAACACCTGAGGTGTTACCGAAAGCAGTGTCCCAGTCTGGTCGACTGTCCCAAGAGCAACATCCTGTTCTCTGGACCAGACTCCTGCTGTCCTGTCTGTGCACGTCAGTACTAAACTACCTTTTGTGATACACTGTGTATTATCTCTGCACCGTCACTGAGCTCTGTAACATCTGTGTGTTTGTTTAGAGCCTCTCAGTAACTGCACCGCTGCACTGATCGGCAACGAGGTCTTGGCGACAGATGACCCTTGTTTTACCTGCCAGTGCCAGGTACTGTAGCCACGACACTTTGTTGTGCTCAGAAATAAAGTGGATCTAGTGATCTATGATTTTGATTTTGTAGCGCATGTTCACAGTAGTACAAAAAGGTAATCTAATTAGAATATCATCTCTCAGAAATAATATTACCTACAATATTTGATTTTTAACCATTTCATTGGCTCATAAATGAAAGGAAATGTCAGAGCGAAGTGAGTTTCAGTTTGACATCTCAGCCCCTTGAGATCTAACTGCACTGATCAAATTACAGTCCAGATACCATGTGACTCAGTGCAGTGCTACTGTGTCTGTGATTTAGGACCTGACATGGACCTGCTTACACCAGAACTGCCCCCCACTCACTTGCCCTCTTAATGAACAGTTCAATTCTCCAGACTCATGCTGCCCTGTGTGTAAAGGTGAGATAACACTGCCTTTCTTCCACTGTGTGTGTTCGCTGTGTCTTTTTAAGTTTTCAGTAAGTCTCACTGGTATTAAAACATCAATTGCTGTTATATTGTGGTGGTTCTCCTGTGTTTCATACAGACTGTGTGATTGAGGGTCAGAACAGGCGCGTGGCCAACGGCAGCAGCTGGACAGACAGCGATGACGACTGCGTCACATGTACCTGTAACGTAAGTCTTACAGAAATACTCACACTGTTTATGCAGTGCTTCAATTTGTGATATTAACATTTACACACCACTTTTCAAAAGAGTTATAAAAAAACTATTTTTAAAAAATTAAGCGAAAGGCCTTTGAAAAGAGTTTTGTGGGGTAACATTCAAGATCGTTGTTCGACAGTTTATTGCAAACAAAAGAGTCTGACACCGCAAACCCCTAAAAACAATAAAACTAGAAGGGCACTCAGAGAGTGCAGATCTCCGCCAAGGCCAAATGCCCTATCTCGCATATATCTGCCTCACGATCTGGACCCGCTCCAACATTTAATGGTCCTTCCTTGGCCCACGCTACACCCTACCATTAAGTTATATTAAGAAAAGGCCAATAGTTTTTCTGCAATCCTGCTGACGAACAAACAAACATATCGACAAACAAACAAACCGTCTGATCCAAAAACATTTCAATCAGGAGAGACTCGTTCAGAGAGAAAGAAATATTTATTTACATGTGTACAGTATGAGAAATGTGAAAAGTCTGTGGCGGTTAAACCCTATTGTGATGTCATCTATTCTAGGAGGGTAGATTAGGGGAACCCCTTGGCGGAGATAATATAGGTCTGCCAATATGTAGGACTTGATTCTGGTGATGTGTATGTGCTAAAAAAACAATGATTATTTAATAATGATCACTTAAGTGGACAGGTCAGAATTCACATTACACTTAAATTACACCTAATTTAAGACCTCACACCTAATATTAGACAATACATTTCCTAATCTTGACCCAACAAGTGGTGGATGAAGTATTCAAATCATTTAGCTGAGTGAAAGGGCAACACCAAGCTATAAAAATATTCAATTACAAGTAAACTTCTGCATTCAAAACTACACTGAAAGGTTAAGTGTGTAGGATTTAGTTGCAAAATTGGTAACTGTTTTCATTTGTTTATAATCACCTGAAAATAAGCATTGTTGTTCTTGTTACATAGGAGCGAGCCATTTGCTATGTTGTTCTACAGTAGCCAAAATGAACAAATCAAACACATAGTTCTCTTACACGCTTGGCACACAGTAGAAGTTTCAGTTCTTCAACCTCATCACTAGATGCCACTAGATCCTACACACCAAATCTTTAATTAAAAGAGTAGAAGAATTAGCAACAAAATGTAAAGTATTAAAACTAAAAGTACTCATTATGCAGAATGGCCTCTGTCAGTGTTATATTAGATCTTTATAACTGATGTATTAAGATGCAATATGTACTAAATGGTGTAATGAGTAAAGGTGAAGTTAATTGTAACTATTTTATATACAACCAGGATACTTTGATCAATAAAGACGCATCATGTTTTATAAACTGATTATGTTTTATATCTGAAATCTGAATCTGAAAGTTAACAAGAAACTTTATCTGTCAGAATAACTTGAGTAAAAAGCACAAATTCCTCTCTGATATGGAGTGAAACTGAAGTGTAGAGCAGCACGAAATGGAAACACTCAAGTTATGTAAGCTATCTCAAAACTGTACTTAAGTTCAGCACATGAGTAAATGTACTTAATTACTTTTCACAACTGGACCCAAGACTGTTAAGTGCTTCTTGTATCTATTCAGACCATCTACTTCTAAAGTAATCTTTCTGTTTTTCCTCTTTAGTTGGGATACATTGAGTGCAGCATTGAAGAGTGTTTACCTGCAGTTTGTCTGGATGGTCAGAGACCAGTGAAGATTCCAGGGAAATGTTGCTATGAATGCCAAGGTATCACGGCCAGCCAACACAGTGAGTGTCCCTAACTTTAGTGTTCTGCCTAACAGGTTTAATGTGTCTGTTTGTGCGTGTGTGTTGTAGACTCAGAGGCGTCGTGTTTGCACCAGGGAACAGTGTATCACTCCAACGAGCAGTGGGAGGTGGATGAGTGCACCAGCTGTACGTGTGTGTACGGAGACGTGCACTGTCACAGCGAACGCTGCCCTCCCCTCACCTGTGCAACAGTCAGTAAAGCAAACACACTCACTCTTTCTCAGTGTTTCATCATAGTCTGAAATTTTCCCATGATGCCTCACTGTTCTGAATTTTAATTCTGTAAAGAGAGGCTAACTTACATGACATTTCTCATCAGTGTTTGCACTCTGGCTGGCTCCTCAGAGCTCAGTTTGAGTTTGAGTTTGAGTCTCCTGGGTTCCTCGTAGTTACACAGACAGTGTTGCTGAATATAGGTGTGTGTTTCTGTGTGTGTGTGTGTGTTTGCTCTCCCAGGATGAGATGCCAGCCATTGTCCCAGGCTTGTGTTGTCCTCACTGCCTGCCTCGTCCAGCCACCTGCATTGCCTTCGGCGACCCTCATTATCGCACCTTCGATGGTCGCATGCTGCACTTCCAGGGAGCCTGCACATACATCCTGGCACAGGACTGTGAGGGAGGAGACTTCAGGTGAATGGGTCGCCATGGTTACCCAATTAAGTGCTGTAGTAGACTACTCTTTCTGCTACTGCTAATACGTCTCCGATTGCTGCTTTGTTCTTTTTAAATATTGGATACTTTCACCTCTTCCTGCCCTCTAAAAATAATCCGAATAACCTGTGACAAGGGATTGGAGTGGATGTTAATTTGTTTTAAGGGCCCTGAGAATGTGTTTTTTAAGGTAGCCTCTTAAATGTCTGGGTCCTAACGTGAAAAAAAAAAAAATTCTGCCAAAAGTTGAACTGATTTGTTTATGTATTCAGTTTTTTTTCTTTTCAGTTTTTTCTTAACCTTTGTTTGAAATATATAGCATCAGATGATCATGTTGCCATAAGGCTATCAAAAACAGTGCACATGAAAAAAAAGTAATGCCTCACATTTACTGCATGCCACAAAAGTTTAATCAAGACAACGTTTTATTCCTCCAGAAACAAATGCACTCAAATTAAGTTAAAATGCCTTTATCCCAAAAACATGGCTACTTACATTAAGGGTGCTTTCAGACCTAGAGTTCGTGTATGGTTGGTTCATGAGAAAGCTGCTCTCGATTAGTCAGAATTTCCATGCGGTAAACATCCAGGAAGTAAACAAAACATTAAAGAACAGTACACTCACAAGATAAATGTGACATTTTCTATTGGAGGGACAGCTACGTGGGTTGATTTTAGCGCTGGACATCGTGTACTATATTGCTGTCATTGTTCATTTTAGGCAAATGTGCTCATGTGCTGACCCTTTTCTTCAAGAGCACCTGCATTTTTCTTGAGTTTGATATGATAAAGACAGTCCTAGAGCACACAACTACCTCACTCAAAATCGATTTGGCCCAGACAAAGATCCAAGTCAGGTTTGAATAAAGAAGCTGATTTTTAAAATGAATTATATGCAGTGTTAATACTCTTTATGTCCTGCTCTGTGACTCCTGTTTGTTTGTACAGCATTCATGCCACTAACGATGATCGTGGGCGTAAAGGAGTGTCCTGGACTAAAGAGGTGACTGTGTTTATAGGAGACATCACAGTGCAGCTGCTCCAGGACTGGGTTGTGGAGGTTTGTGTGTATAAATTAGACAAATGATTTCTGCACAGTCATGTTTGTGTCATGCATCAACTGAGCCATACTCCTCAGGTGAATGATGAGGTCGTGACCCTGCCGTTCCTCAGAGAACCGCACATCTATGTAGAACGACAAACCAACACCATCTTACTCAACACTAACATCGGGCTGAAGGTACAGTGTTGTCTCTTTTATTAGATAATAACATATGATTGGAAACACCAACAGCTCGAGCATTCCCAGTTCTGTCACACACTGATATACCCACTGGTTCTCCTTTAGGTGCTGTGGAGTGGGCGTTCACATCTAGAAGTGAGTGTACCAGGCTCCTATAAGGACCACATGTGTGGCCTCTGTGGGAACTTCAACAACTACTACCAGGATGACCTCCGAATGCCTAACGGACGCATCAGCCTGTCAGAGTCTGACTTTGGCAACAGCTGGAGGGTAAAATGAAAACATAAGAAACAGAGAGACAGAATTAAAAAAAAAAAAAGAAAAAAAAAAAGTTAAATTGTCAAACAAAAACGAGTCTTTTAAAATCTGCTTGTCATTCCAGGTCACAAATGGCAGCCACGCCCTTTCAACCTGTCGCCCCGGTGAGAACGTCGACCCCTGTAAAGACGCAGGCTACCAGGCTAAGAAGGGGGCCAACGCTCGCTGTAAGGTCCTGAAGTCAGCTGCCTTTAAGCCCTGCCATCGTGTGGTGCCTCCTGAGCCGTGGTATGGAGCCTGTGTGTACGACCTCTGTGCCTGCGGGGCCAACACTGATGAGTGTCTGTGTGACACACTGGAGGCCTATGCCAGTCAGTGCAGAGAGGCTGGAGTCATCCTGCAGTGGAGGAGCCCATCACTGTGCGGTGAGTGAAACACACACTTACAGGTCCTGATAACATATTTTCATAATTGGCCTCTGACTATGAGCGATGGGGTATTACATGTGGGAAATAATTGGCCAAAGTACATAATAGACAGGTTTCCAAGCAATGTCATCGGGGTATGGGGTTAATCTGCAGATGCTGCGGTTCAAAATGAGACCAAAATTTATTATGTATGTTAGTTTTTGAGCCACAATTAAGACCAAAATGTGGCCTGCAACAGACGGTCAGGCTTCTTCTTATTAGCCGAGATGATTTCCGGAAAACCTTGGGCCTTACTGTCCACTAGAGGAGTGGGGAGTCAGCAGTCAGTGACGGTATGAAACACTTAATAAAACAGGTTTTTCACCAATTGTAAATAACTGCAGCCACGAGAAGTCCTTGAGCTCACAGTCAAACATGCACACAAAATAATAGGCTGATTGGTCCAGTAGTATTCAACATTAGTTGCCAACAGACAGATACGCACATGATCCGCTTTAGGCCTATGCCTGGTGGAGAACAGATAATAATGATTCAGAGCTTATGACAAGATCAACACGTGAAGTTGTTTGGTGCCTCAAACTACACAAATTGCAGGAGTTAAGAGTCAAAAATGTTTAATATTCCTAGAAAGAAACTCAGAGAGCTCTGAGGACATAATTAGCTAAGTATCCAGCTATCTGGTCAGAGCCCTGGATTTTAATAAGGCGGTGGATGTTGTTGCACTGAAACTACAGGAAGAAACACCTTTTTGACACAAGACAGCTCACACACAGTGGCTCTGTGTTTATAGCTGTTTATTTAATATTACTAACGTTTGTCAGGCCCTGTGATCAATGCTTAGGTGATCGGTTTGATGTGGGTTTAGAGTTTAAGTGAAGGAGATGGTGACAGTTGATAGAGGTGCAGACTGATGACTTTAGATGGAAAATGCATCAAGTTTTCATCTTAAAACATCTACTTCCTGATTATGAAACAATACAAAAGATAGTTGTGGATTAACTATATGTGAAATGACCATATTATACATGTGAGCACTTTCAGTAAAACAAATGTTACACAGTCAGATAAATAAAGTAGATTTTTTATTTCTAGATCTCAAAATGGGCACTGTTTTGGATCAACAAACTCACAAAAGTCAACTGCTCCTACCGTAAACTGTTCATTGATGCTTTCCACACAACAATTTAGCCTCAACAAGACGATCTTGTTGCTGTCAGACACCTGCTAACTCCCACTGGTCACCCTTGAAGCCATAGCGGTCACAATGTTCTCAGTGTCTCATTGTTTTCTCTCTCTCGCTGTCTTCCACAGCTGTGGGCTGTCCAGTGGAGAGGGGCTTTGTGTTTGACGAGTGCGGGCCCCCGTGTCCCGTAACCTGCTTTAACGTTGACGTACCACTGGGGGTTATAGAGAGCCACTGCTTCAAGCCCTGTGTCCCAGGCTGCCAGTGTCCTGCTGGTCTAGTTCTGCACAACAACTACTGCATACAGCCAGAAAAGTGCCCCAAGATCATTCATGAAAAGTCATAAGTCTCTGGACTGCTCACTTTCAAGTGGACACTTGTTTGTATGCACATGCACTGTCACCTCTGCCCAGCTGGCCACCAATGTCGTTAGACTTTGATATTTGGTTGAATGTAGGTTGCGATGTCCGGTGACCGAATGTCAATGTCAAGACTAGTCTAATGACAATGTCAGTGTGACGTCCAAAAGACTCAAACATCCATACAACATATGAAATTCTAATGTTGTTAGACATTTAAAGGAACAGTGTATAAGATATAGGGGGATTTAATGGCATCTAACGTGAGGATTGCAGATTGCAACCAGCTGAAAAGTATCCAGGTTGGAATTCCTTCAGTGTTCATTGTTCAGGAGGTTTTTATTGGGAATCAAATTATCCATGGAGGTGTGTTTCTTTTCAAAACAAATGGACCACGTGATTAAAACCAGTAAAAACACTGAATAAAACCGTTTCATGTTACAAATTAGTGTTTCTCTGACGCTGTCTGGCATGTCAGAGACGGGCCGCTAGCCCCACACCTGCTAAGGTGTGTTCACCTCTTTTCTCTGACAACTAAGATCCAGATGTTCAGAAGGTTTTTACCAGTAGCTGGTTATCCACAGAGGTCTCCTCCTCTCCAAAAAAAAAAAAAACAGAACCATTGATTTAAAAAGGAAAACTGAATAAATCGGTTTCACTTTAAAAATCTGTCTTTTTCTAACACTCTTTTCTCTGAGGAGGTTCTGACTAGAATGGGCAATGCAAAAACATTACAGTTTGTCCATTCTGGGCTTCCGTAGAAACATGGCAGTGCAACATGGTGGACTCCACAGACACGGCCCTGCTCCCTGTGTAGATATATAGCTCATTCTAAGGTAACAAAAACACGATGATTCTTATTTTCAGGTGATTTTACAGTACAGTTTTTTCCATTTCTGCCAATATATCCCCTTAAATCCCACACGCTGGACCTTTAAAATATCATCAACCCAAAACTGTACCGTCCGTCCAACACTAGAGTCCAGAGTCTGTCTGACGTCACTGGCGTCTGGTGCCAGCTGGGTGATAATCTTCAATCCACTCAAGGACTGCATAAGCCCTCTGTTACTGTATACTGACGTCTGAAATGGAAAACAGATAAACCTCCATCACCTGTGGATTTAACAGTGACTGAAGTGAAATACTGCATTTTTTGTGTTTTTATTAACATGGTAATATGTAGCACTGAATATTTATACTACACAAGGTTTTTTTTTTTGGGTTATAATTTCACTTGTATTGGTATTGTCCCTACTTGTTTTGTTTGACGCATTTACTGTTCACTGCCTTGAGGTTATTTTAACAGTATTATTTACTATACAAAGAGCTTTTGTTTACTGTACAGGTTTATTTCAGCGCTGTGTGATGTCAGACTGTATGAACCACATAATCTCAGGTCCTCTTTTTTTTTTTTGCTCTCTACCGTACAAATAAACAAAGGCTTCACTAATATTTGTTGTATTTCATCTGTCATTGAGGCATGAGCATATTTTGGGAATTATGGGTCTTAATTTGTTTATCATTTTAAGGAAGTTTGAAAAGAAACATGTATTTGGTGCTAATTAAATGTAAGATAATGCAGACAAAGTGTTTGATCGGTACGCTCCTAATTAAATAATTCCAATTAGCTGCTTGGGTACATGAGAGAAAATTTTAGTGAGTGCACAGCAGGTCAGCTGAATGTGCAAAAATGTGAAGTAACAACCAATTAAATAGTTTTTTTCCTGGAAGCTTCCCAGGAAATTATTAGGAAATCAGTAGGAAATTACAGACCCATAAAATTAAGTGTTACCATCATCTAACCAGCAGGCATTTTACAGGATTCATGATGACATA
>JAPZEB010000023.1:16177827-16188333 GCA_029783705.1 Chaetodon striatus
TGTGTGTGTGTGTGTGTGTGTGTGTGTGTGTGTGTGTGTGTGTGTGTGTGTGTGTGTGTGTGTGTCTGTGTGTGTGTTGGCAGTGAGATCCCAAGGTGTCCGGCCAGAGGAGTGATCAGAATACCAGTCAGGATTAGTTACAGGACAAAGATAATATGTTATTCTGGCCCAATTTTCACACCTAACAAACACAAACATTATCTCGCTCCATCTGATCCCTCTCCCTTCATTCTTTGTTTCTCGCCTCATGAATGGCCAACACGTGTGAATGTGTGTGTGCAGACACACAAATTTACACACAAAATGTTTCCGTGCACATTCACAGAATTAAAATAGCAGAAAACAATGATTTGCACACTCTCCTGTTTTCCTCCAGGTTAACACTGTTAGTTCTATCAGTGTTGTCGCCAGTGTTAGTGTTTTATTGGAGACATTTACAGCTGCTGCCACAATCCGTTTGAAGCCTACACGACATGTCCCAACAAACACCCACCACCACCAAGCTAACATGTCTATATGGGGCCCACGTGGGTTGTAAATGCACTGAAAATGGACCCTATATGGCCTCATGCTGATTGCCCACATGGTTGATTTTACAAAGGTGGGCTCCAGATAAGATCCCCATGGTTGGGCAAACCCATCCATGTGGGCAATTAGCATGGGTCCATTATTGAACACGTGGACAATCCCATATAGCGCCCATTTTTCAGCCTATTTACAACCCATATGAGCTCCACATGCAAATGTTGTCAGGGCAGTGCACCACAAACCCAACAACACAACTCTTATTTGAGCGCTGCTACAAGCTAGCATCTAAAACTTCATTGCTAGCTAAACACTAACTTAGCATTTTCTTCAAGGCCTCCACTTCCAGACCACTTAGTGAAGGGGGCTGATTGTGTCGGCACTCTGTGCGAGTCATATAGCCGGTGGGTGGGTCACGTAGCTGCTCCAGCTGCAGCTATACCAGTGTGGTTTATTGAGTTAGCAACATTAGCTGCTAGCCGCCAGCCCAACCACTTTCATGTTGAGCATTGTGTACAGACAATCCTGCCCCAGACTCTTGACCATAGATATTCTCTGAATGTTGCACACAGCTCCTTTAATCTTCAAATAAACCCTTTAACATTACCAAAACAAATATTAAGTCGATCTCCCTAAAAGCTGCCTTAATCTGACTGGGTTCCTGCAGAGTTCACCCAGTTAACTTCAGCCTTTTGTAAGTCCTTTTCAGTTCCACATCGAATGCAGTTTAACAGCTTATTATTTTCTACAACATTTGACAGTATTTCCAAGTATATAACAATATTTCTAAAGATAGAAATAATGAAATAAATGCGACCTGAATAAGCTGCCTTTTTTGAAGAAGAAGAAACTGACTTTAGTGCCTTTTAAGACTTTTAATGATCTATAGATACTCTGTCTAACCTTAAACAACCCTGACTTTGTGCAAACAAAAACATGTGTCATGCATATGGAAATATTTTGGCACTACATGTTGGATTTACTACAAATATACGTAGATCACTTACACAGTATTGGTAAGTTGCTGTTTACACAAGAGCTGGTTACATATGCTCTTAGGTATGCCCCGAACTCCAGTGTCTTAATTCAACCACTTATTTCTGTCCGCAGTGGAAAAAGGCATAAGTGAACAGATTACTGCCTTATTGTTCTGAGCTTGTTTAACAATCCTACACTGAGTGAAAGCTGTAAAGCACCGAGTGCTCTTTGTCCCTTGCTACTTTACATGATCTATACTCAGTATTGCGTCATTTCTTATGGCTCACATGGCCAAACAGACCGGCTCTCTGTGGCGGCTGAACTCTTGAATGTCTGAGAAAGAGTAAGGGATGAATAAAAAAAAAGGTATTGTGACAATGTAAGAAAAAAAGCAAGATTAGACATCTGGGAGGTGAGAAAGAAAGTACTCAAGAAGAGTGCTGGTGTAGGAGCCTCTTAATACGTCTACATTGTACTGTGCGGCTGTCACTTCCCTGTTCGCTTCCTCTGTTTCTCCCTCCCCTGTGTTGTCAGCTCAGATACTGTTGTTGATTAACTATAAATACATATACATAGAAACAGCTTGTCACTCTTTAACTGTTTTGAAGGTGAAGATGAGTATGCAGTCCTTAGTTGTGTCAAGTGTTTCAAAAAACACGTTGATCTTTGAGGAGATATGCTTGTTTGCTGTTGTGCCCAGAGACAGATGAGAGGATCAGCGTCAATATTACCTCACTACATTCAACATCAGGTGTGGGACGTGGTTTGCCTCATTTAGCACTTCAATTCTGAGGCAGCTGAAGAACTAATACATATCAGTGGGTGCTAACTTGTAGAGATGCATTTATGAGACTCAAACCCCATGCAGGGTGCCTCTCAGTGTGACAGTGATAACCTTAGGCCTCATGGCAGCAAAGTTACATTTGAATGCCTGCCATATCAACTTATGATGGGACATGTTGTGCCTACCATGGTGGCCATGGATGGCAAAGAATAAACACTTCATATCATCTTGAACTATCAAGTTGAACTTGCTAGCAAACAGTTGCTTACTGACACATACAGTAGTATGGAGCAGCATTATCATGAATTCGGAGTTGTGTCTCTGGCCATCTGGTAAATGCAAGTCCAACACTCAGTCTTGTTTTAGCCCTTTTTTTGGTCTCAACCAACTCCTGAGGGAAATATCACACTTTTTAACTTCTTAATGCTGTACTATGTTCACCAGCTAGTCACTAAGTGTATCTGTCTGCCGTTTGGTGCTGGGCAGGGAGTGCACAGTGGATTTTTTAAAGGCTTTTCCACTGAAAACAGTACCAAAACAGTAGGGGAGAATTTTCTACTAAAAAGACAGTAACTTTGGAAGATATTGCCTTATTGGTCTAGACTGTTGAGGCCTCAAATGATCTTCGGATAAACTTTGGAGTAAATTTTTTCATAGAAAGAAGTGGATTTTATATCCCATCAAATGGTCATTATCTAAGCCCCGCCCATTTGTGATGGTCCGCCAACCTTTTGGAGTCAGCAGCGAGCCCACTGTCACTAACTGCACTCTCTAAAAAAATATATAACATTTGGGGAAATTTAAATGCAGTTTCAAAAGGAGGCAGACAGATGTATATACATTCAGTATATCAATAGTTAGCATAGCATAGAAGTGCTAACTTCACAACTCTTTCTCTTAGGGTCAACTCAGATCTTTTAGGGTCACTAGTGCACATACTCAAAATCCACAAACTGTAAATACTGTATGTATCCCAAAATAGACACAAAGTCAAAGATCACACACAGGCAATAAGACCATATGTAAAATGTGATACAGAGATGCGGCTGGATAAACGAGCTGCACAAGTCGACTCTCACCTGTTCACCACCCTCTGTCTATCTCTCCTTCTATCTTTCCTTCTCACTTTCTCTTTCAGTCCACTCCTTCTCTGTTTCATTCCTTGAAAAAAAAGGAGAGACCACAGGTTGAGTAAGGTAGACATTCCTATAATACAAGCTTGACTTCCTGTGAGGCATTTCATCTTGCAGTGATTCAGTTTCATTCAGAAACCCAAGCGGACGACATGCGCATGACTGCCCTGCATCAGCTGTGAACCTGTGTGTGTGTGTGTGTGTGTGTGTGTGTGTGTGTTGTATTGCCTCTGCACTGCATCTAAACATTTTTTCTCTCTCTGTTTCTCTGTATCTCAGGTTGAATTTAACCAGAACCTCCAAATACCCAAAGTCTTCTAACACCGCCATCATGCCTACTGCGTCTCATCTCCCTGTTGCCGTCAACAACCACATTACCGAGGGAGACAGACACATCATCTGGAGGGCCCTGCTGCACAAAGAGCCCCCGCCGAGAATGTCCGACCCGTTGCTTGACCAAAGAGACAGTGTTCTATGGGAAGCGCCGGCATGGCAGCGTGGGTCACGGGGTCGTCGTCACGCCAACGGTGGCAGCGGGAGGGGCAATGTCCATCTGATGAGGGTGGGGTGTGTCCTGGGCACCTGTCAGGTTCAAAACCTCAGCCACCGCCTCTACCAGCTGATTGGACAGAGCGGGAGAGAGGACTCCTCCCCCATTAACCCTCGCAGTCCTCACAGCTACGGCTAGCACCACACCTTGAACCTACAAACGCCTTTATCGTAAGGGCTGGCAAGTTAGCCAGGTCCTCTGTTGCATCAGTGACACTACTAGGGCCCAGAATACGCCTTTGATGTCAGTCCTTGCAACCCTGTCTCCTAGAAATTACTCTTGTAGAGTACTGAATTGTTTTCCCCATGGCGTTGTGATGAAAGGAGAACTCTTTGTATTATTACATTTTTTTCACATGAGTAAACTAACATTTTTTATTATGTTATATTATGTTTATCCATGCAGCACAACTTTTCTCCCCACAAAAATTTGCTGTTCCAAATCAGTAATATATTTCAAGGAGGCAGGGTTGGTCCTTGATGTATCATCTGATTTCAGCTGCTTAGTAGCAAAGGCATAATGATGGTGTATTACAGCCTGAGTCTTTCGCTCGTAGGTTTGACAAACAGTCTTATCTATAGCGGTAACATTGTACCCTTAAAAAAAACTGTTGAGATCTGGGAATGTGGTGACATTGCTAAAGTGAAGTCAGACAAAGAGGTAAATTCTGAAAAGGATCGTGCAGCAATCAAAAGGAAACAAAGCAACCTCAAAGGGTGAAACGCACCTTGCACTCTACTGCCAAGCAAATAGCGTCTAGGTCTGCCTGTGCTACAAAATTGGCCCCTTTTCTATGCAAATGAGTCTCATTGCAAAAACAGTCCATTTCACAAAGATCAGCGCTAATAGCCACACGAAGTTACAGTAAAATTATTAGCGTCCATTATTAGCATTTCAGTGTTCTTTTTTCACCTGCCGTTGTTCTGCCCTCTTGGCGCACAGGCAACATGTATACTTTACCACGTGGATAACTGCACTCAGCTCAAACTTAACTGGTGTGTTTGTGCTGTAATATCATGAGTGCATTGAGAATCAGACCTTGAGATGGGGCAGATAGCAGTTGCAAGTGATGCGCAATTCAAGGTGCTATCAGTGGCCACAATTTACCCGTTAGTTTTTTGCCCCATCAGACTCTAACGTAATGATTTACCATGTGCCCAGATCTAAGCAATTATTCTAGTGACTACAATGTTATCATAACCTACAGATATGATGATCAACACTGTGAAAATCAGCTGTAATAAAACATAACTTCTGTACTGTGTAACATTACAGTCTCTTGTTTAATGGAGGTGTAGGCCAGTGAAACTAGAGCTTGGTGTTTTGGCATGTATCTAAACGAGGAAAACTGTGAATGAGAGAAGCTTCTTTTAACCTGGCCTACCTGTCTAATGTCTACTATCGTCATCGTTGGTGATCCTGCTGTTCTTAACTTACTTGAGCACAGAGCTAATCCACCCTGTCTCTTAAAAGCACCTTCATCTCCCTCTGCAAACAAGTAGCTTTACTTCCGTGCGTACGGAAACCAAGAATAACCTCCAATCAAGCCCCGTTAACCCTTAACCCAGAACCCCGACCAGCACATAATTAGCCAAAATAACCACTAACCCTAATCCATGATCTGTCGGGACACTTCTTAACAAGATAGCTTGTCTCTAAACCAGTACAAATACACTGTAGTGTTTTTTTACCCGCAGACTGTAAATCTGTGATGCATAATTTTGATTTTTACTCACTATAAAGTCTTTTCAAGCCTTAATTGGTTTAATCATATGTAAGGCCTTTAAATGCTTTGCCTTTCACCGATCCAAATTAAGCCTCACTGTGAATGTCGACTATCAAAGTGTTATTTAAAGCTTTATAGTCTTCTGCTTTTCTGTGTGTTAGTTCAGCGTAACAGTGTCGGTAGTGAAATGTAAATAGGAATGCATGAAAGCACTTTATTCTTCTTTACATTCAGTATGACTTGAATTTTAAAAATGTGTTATTTAACTTAATGAGAGCTGTAAATATTCCACTTCACTAAATCTTCATGTTCATGTGAGCGCCCCTTCAAGGTACAAGTGTCCTTTTGTAAACCATCTGTGTTGCTTTTCATCTAATGCTTCTTTGTTTTTACTGTAGCAGCATTATGTAATAAAACTACAGTCAAACCTTTGAGTGTATTTTATCTGTCTAACAGTGGTCTGAGGTGCAAGTGTGACCTTTTTAATGTTAATACCCACATTGTTAACGATTGGAAAATGAGTCTCATGTGATAGTGATAATGATTATTCATCTGAGCTACTACTGTACACACACACCCATTAGAGAGCCTGTGAGAGTAATTGATAAGGAAAGTGGAAAGTCCAAATGAATGGATCATGTGCAAAAATGGTTTATCTGTCCTGCCAATTTCCCACCTCAAGGCCTACTGCGCCTCCAATCCCCTTACTACCATACTATTTAGTATGCCAGAAAAACATTAGTATGTCCCATTGCATAATATGCCAAATGCTTTATGCCAAAAATACCAAGATGTTCTTGTGCATCCAGTCGCATTTTGCAGTATGCAAACCAGCATGCTTTTCTGGCTGTTCTGACCTTCAATCCTCTGCACAGCGAAAAATACATCACTTTTAAAGCTAATGAATGGATGACAGAAGCCGCAATGAGAGATGACAGCGTACTCAAATGGCTGATGACAAGACAATTAGTGATAATAAGAACATTGTTTAAGTGAATTAAATAATCATTAACATTACTAACAAACAAAAAATGTAAATATCAATGACAAGAAAATGTATTTGTAATTTTACTGTTGTGAATATGTTAGAATCCACAATGTATGGTGTTATAACTTCAGACTTAACTACATATATTTAGGTACAACAGTAGAGCTCTCCAGGTGGACCTCTCTGTCTCTCTCTGTCCTCTCTGTCTCTGGCAAGCTTGACGAATGGCATCTTGTTTCATCTCCAAGGATAGCCTACAGTGCTCAAAGCTGCTCTTATATCAGATCTTGATAAACAAATTATTCAAGTCGAAAATCTTTACTGATATACATTGTACAATCGGCCCCCACGTGCTTGAATGCACTTCCTGGTCAGTCTGTAGCGGTACTTGGCGGTGGTGGTGGTGCACCGATACATAACGTCCCATAGTTGCTCAATGGATTTAGATCAGGGAAATGAGAGGGCCAGTCAATGGCATCGTTGCCTTCATCATCAAGGAGCTGCCTACACGTTCTGACCACATGAAGCCGGGCGTTGTTATGCACCCGGAGGAGCCAAGGGCTCACTGCACAAGAATAAGGTCTGACTATCAGTACTTAACAGTAGTCAGGGTATCATTGGCTATGACATGGAGGTCTGCGTGGCATTCCAAGGGTATGCCTTCCCAGACCATTACTGACCCACCGCCAGACCGGTCATGCTGATGTTACAGGCAGCATAATGTTCACCACAGCTTCCTAAATGGACAGACTGGTATCCCTGAAGTTTGGCTGACTTGGTGTTACACTGGGACCTTTAAGTGTTCCCTTCATTTTTTTGAGCAGTGTATGTGAGCAAGAGGGTAAAGGTTCAGGGTGAAATATTTTTTACAAAGTAGCATGGCCCAATTGTGAGCATACTGCATGCAACACTACATACTTTGTGAGGACAGCTGTAGCACCCACTAAAAGTAAAAATAAAAAGTATGCAATTCTGAATGCAGCCTCAATAACATTTCAGGGAAAATGCTGGTACGCTTGTGTTGTGAATGGAGGCTGCAACATTGCAGAGACAAGCACTTAAGGGGTTAAATCTGATGAAAGAGACTTTCATGTGTACGGAGCAAACCAGTTACAAGTCTCTGCTGATGACATATTCAAATCTGCTTCATTTGGCATTTACGGAAATGCTTTTGCTGGTGGTCTGAAAAGGAACAATCAATACAAGTTCTTCTGTTTACAAACAAGCTCCTTTTTTGGACCAGACAAAAACAGCTCCTGAAAATAATAACAGACATCTTCTGCATACATGCTTATCCGGCCTCACCCCATCTTCTTCTCGTTTTTTTTAATGGTTGGCATATATAAGTGTTGCATTACCACCATCAGCTGGACAATCCTTTGCTCCATCTTTTCCAGCATTATCATGGCATGTGTAAATAAGGGGCGTAGGTACCATAATGTCACCCATTGGTTTGTGGACTGTCGTTTTGCAGCCTTAAGTTCAGTATTTTGGCAGTTGCCATCTTGTTTTTTTGGAGCCAGAAGTGACCATATTTGGATGAGAGGCTGGAGCTATGGAGGAGTGAAGGGTGGATCTGACTCACATACTGCAGCTACCAGTAGTGATGCCTCACAGAAATCCTGTAAACCAAGCGTCCCTGCCTTTAAATATGCAAAAATTTTGGCCTTAATAAAATGTAAATGGGTGAGATATACAAAAAATGCATCCCCCATATAGTTGTCATGAATGTTGAAATTAGCTAAAGAGACCAAGACCAGGCTGTAAACATCTTTATTAGTGCTGTAGAGTTGGGCATTAACATGGGTGTCTATGGGGATTTACAGTTTTGGAGCCAGCCCCAAGTGGCCATTCATTGAACTGCAATTTGGCACTTCTGCACTGGCTTCATTTCACAGCCTTTCACAGGTTGCTACTTGGTGAAAAGGTGGGAGACTGAAATGTTCCTGAATGTAGTGTGTGTGAGAATACTGAAAATCACACCCAATAATTTATTGGGAGCTATGTGTGAAAGAGGCTTTACATTACAGTTACACACCTTCTCATGAACAGGTGACTCATCAGGATCACACACTGTCAGAATCAGAGAGAAGACAGATTTTAAAAAAGAAACACAGCAGTAGAGGCCAACATCTGACCTTTTAGTCCCTTGTGTGAGACAAGCTCCACACCTCTGGTTTGTCCCACAGGCTTTCTGTTATAACTTTATAGTCCCCAAGCTCAAGCCAAGATAAGACCAATGACATCACCATTACGTCGTCAGGGTTATTTAAGGACCGCTCCCTCCTGAGCCACAGAACATTGGTTTCATAAGCTGAGAAGCACTCCCCATGACAGTCAAATAGCATTCAGACCCAAATGATTTCATCACAGAGCCACACAACAGCTTGATACAACTTTTTTTTTCTCCAAAGACTTAAAATCAAATGGACTTTGATGCATAAAATCAGTTCCATGTGGCAGCTTGTTGTGGATCTGAACTTAACCGATAATTGACCAACCAATAACTTGAGATTTGGGGTTGGCTTCTAACATGGCCAATCAGATCTCAGGGCTGGGCAGAGCCTTCCTTAACCCTAGACACACCCCTGAGTTTAAACAAAAACAAAACAAGCAGAAAATCTGGGAGCTATTATGACCATATGTAGTGTGTGTGAATCAAAACAGTAGTAGTGTTAAACATAGGTACCAAGTTACTTTTAAATGAAGGAAAGATGGGTGAGTACGGACTTTTTTATTATTCATATTTACAACAATATTATGGAGAGTGAGATATCATATATCATTGTTGTAGCTACTATAATATATCATACCACCATCTCAACTTTGTAAAACTACCTAGCTTGCTAGCAAGCTCTGCTGAGCACCCCACCCAACACTTAGCAGCTCCCTTCATGGAGATCTCCCTCCAGCCAGATTTCAGCTTACTTCTGGTTTCTGTTTTGAAATGAGGAGGTATCATGTTGATAACTCTTTATTTCAAACTCATGAATCAGACATTACTCCTCGTTGCGGCGCTTTTACTTCGAGCGACATGATTAAAACAGAAACAGGGCGTCCGACAAAAGTTCGCTCGAAATGGCGCGCGACACCGCGCTACGTGACGCTGCGTCGCGCGAGGGCAGTTCGGCCAGTCCAATAGAAAACAATGCAATCAAACTACTGACGCGCCCTCGCGTCGTATCCCGGTCGGACACGCTGTGGACACGGTGCGAGGGGGACACCAGAGGACTGTACCACGAGGCCAGTTCGACAGAGCCAGGCTGTGGTTGCCTGAGCTGGCTCCTCAGTCAGAGATGACAGGTACATGAAAGTGGTTATCACTTGCTCTGTTAACACAGTCTCTGCCTCGGGCTCTGCGCGCGTTCCCATAAAACCAGTCAAATAACGCGCTGAACGGTCGCGTTCCGCCCACTTCCGCCTCTGAAGAATATTTTAAAAGTATTATGGTATGTAGTATAGTGTATGAATATTTTCCTTCATTACTAATTTAATCATTAAAACTACTGATATTGTCATTTATTTACCTAAACATTTATGCTTTCACTTGTTTTGCCCACTCATCTACCTCTTTACATATTCTGATTTAAAACACATTTCTGTGTGCATGTATGCATGTGGGTTTGTGTGTGTGTCAGCATGTGTTTGTCTGCTTTATGTTTTACATCATTTGTGCAGATGTGTGTGGGCATGTGTATGTATTGTAGTACTTGAGTTTGATTTGGTGGCCAGAAGGAGGCTTAGTCATGACTATGCCACCCCCATATATGTGTACTGTGCTGTGTGTTGCTATATGTTGTGTATGTTATTTGTCTTAATAAA
>JAPZEB010000023.1:16239845-16260454 GCA_029783705.1 Chaetodon striatus
TGTTACCAATGACACTGATGATGGCTCTGTTCCATACAAGTGTGCCAGTGAGTGTGTGAATCAGCCAACATCCAGGAAATCAAAGCAGCTAAATGGAATTCAGCCATCATTAATTTCATTATTTAAACCTCAGGTTCTCTCACTGTGACAAGTCAAGATGTCATCATCTTAACTTTAAGGTGCTTTTAGGAACGAGGCCAGACCTCTGCAGATCACCTGACCATTCACCTGTCTGCACAGCTGGCCCTTATTTTCCCAATTAGTCTCATTACATAAACAAAGGACAGCTGGTAGTCACTCTTTGCCAGATTGCCCATGTTGCCAAGCGGCACCTAGACTATACACTGATATAAATCTACCTTTTTCATGAAATCCATTTTAGATCATGTCAAAAATGCACATCAGCAGTGACGTGTCATGAAATCTTAATTTGCAGAATAACTCAGGAGTCAGAGAGATGAAGGGGAGTAACACTGCAAGTAGAAACTCTAAAGAAGGGAAATTACAACACAACTGCAATTTCTAATGTTCCATCTCTGGTGAAGCACAACAAGATGTGTGTGAATATTAACAAACATTCACCTTTGTGTGGAGTGTGTTCACACAGGTGACTGCAGCCTGTTCTCAGGATCATGTATTTCTCACAGGACAGAGGTGAAAACAGCGTCGCACATCAAAGAGTCTTTAAAAGTGTTGATGCTGGAACATTCCTCAGACGGACACAAAGGCCTCGTCACTTTGTGTACACCTCTCACACTTCCAGGGCATCTCCAGTTTCCTGCATTTCTCCGTCCTCGGCAGCTCAGTGGAATTCCAACTGTTGACAGAGAGCCGCCTCGGGCGTCTTAAGACTCTTGTGATGAACTCCTCACAACACACACTGATGTTTCAGGGATCTCTGTGGAGACTGTTACACACAGGGACGTTATGATGAGTTCTGCGAGCAACTTACAGTGTAAAGTGAGCGCAAGCATCTGCATTTGTTGTATTTATTAAGTTATTCAGGATCATTTTTTAAACTTCTACTTTTTTTTTTTCTCTCAACTGTACCTCTGGGTTTGCTGTGTTAGAAAGGATAAGGTTGGCCATATTGGGGGGGTTTTTGTTTGTTTTGGGTTTTTTTTGTGAAGCATTTGTGTCAAAAATCTCATGAAAAAAACGTTTTAGTGGTGTGCAGAAGACCATCTGTGTGTGTGTGTGTGTGTGTTCATTCCTCCTGTTCATACTGGTCATTAGGGTTGCAGCAGTGTACCGGCGTCAGAGGCGTATGAGCACCTGTCTGTGTTCTACTCTGCTGATTTTCCACTACAAAGGACAGTTAAGGCGTATTCTACTGTTTCTACTCTCTTTGGGCTCAGTGCTGAATCATCGCTGAGTATTTTACCTGCACATGTTCATGTTTGAGGAAAGCACGTTTCCTCATTGGGATTTAAAGACGGGAACATCTGAGAACAAACTGTAGGGAAGGCTCAGGTGATTCAGGTGTGACCAAGACATGAAAGTTAGTCAGCTTATTCACTGATGAACTAAAGGACAGAAAACAGTGGAGTGAAGGACTTAATCACAACTACCAACATGCCTGGATTCATGATTGGATGTCAGACTGTGTTTAAGATGTTTCATAATTTATTTGTTTGAGTACAGTGACACCTGGTGGACATGATGGTTAATAAGTCTGCTTTAACTGTTATATTGTTATTGTTAGGCATTCTTTCTCCACTAGGGGGCCACATTGGATCTGTCTATAGAGGGACTGAGGCAGTGTACCTACTACTTTGGCATGTTTTGGTGAGATTGGACCCAAATCTACCACAAAAAATAACTTTGTTGGTGTGAAATGTGGTGAATATTCACAGACTGTGGTGTAGCAGAGGGACAATGGGACCAAGGCAAGATTTGGTGAGAGCACCTGAGCTGTGAAGAGGCTCATGTAGCACAGGTGTGTGAGACTCATCTCGATCACTCCTGTGCATGTGCTGCCTGCTGAGCCAAACAAACTGTGTTTTAAATAGAAGTGTTTTATTGTTAAGGTGCTGTAGGAGTGCAACTACACCCTGAGGTATTTTTAAAGTGTTAATTTTGAATTTGTTGTGTTACAAAACATGACTAAATTGCAAATTTTGGGCCTGCCAGCAACTTATTGTTTGTTTTTGTAGAGGGTCCTGACAGTCCAGGAGTAGTGGCAGACGACAGGTGTGAGTGTCTTTAATATAAACTCTTTGAAACTGAGCAACTTGGCTTGATTTCCTTTTAAAACATGGGAGGAAAGGAATGAGCAACAAAAGAAGACTTATATTTTATTCGGTATTTATTGTAAATAATTGAACTTGTATTCTAGTAAATTGAACATATTAATGTATGGTTTGATCTCGTAGTGCTGCAGTTGGTGTTGGAAGACGACAAATTACATAAAAGCGAAACATCAACGAGGTAAAATATATAAAAACAAAAACACAAAGTTCAAACAACAACTAAGTTTAGTTTTATTGTTTATTCACAGAAAAGGCTTTAAATAAGGACAAAAAAAGGGAACAACTGCAGTGTTCAGTTTCACGTTGTAATTGTAATATACAGTATGCACGCACTTACACTTATATATTTGTATTTATACTGCTGCCCACACTGTTTATATCTGACCTATAGTGTATTCATGGTATTCATATCATAGTTCCAGCTCTTTGTTCTGTATATATTAACACTATTTTACTATTATTATACTTATCTTCACTATATATTTTTACAGCCTGCTGCATTTATCATAGCATTATTCTTTTTACCCCCTTACAGTTTCATTAACATTCTGTGTTTATTTTATAAATGACTGTTTATTCTGTATATTACTCTGTTGCCCTCTCACTGTTCTTTGCACCACTATTTAGATGCTGAACTGTCATTGTCTCGATGCTCTGTGCAGTGCCAACAAAGTTTAGTCTAAGAAAAGGGAAATGAAGCTGGGTTTGATTGTATTTGCCCGTCAGATCGGGTGGCTGTGTGCCCTTTTATTACGAAGGTTATCTAATTAAGCCTTTAAAAGACATTATCTGACGTGAATAGGAAAGACCAGTCTTGGATTTGAGTTTCAGAAGGGAAAACAGAGCTTTTCAGAAATCCTAACGTGCAGCCCAGTGATTTAAGTTGCTGACCATGAACCACAGTGTCCACAGTTTGAGTCTGGATGGAGACATTTATCATTTCCTGTCATCTCTCTACTGTCAAATCTATAATAAAGAACACAAAAAAAATCAGCTGAGCTATGATTTGTGGTCCTTCAAATACAAAGCAACAATTTCAAAATCTCCTGGAAACACACACGTTATCTTTTTAATTTCTTAAACCTGTGATTAACCATTAAAGCTGAAGGAGACAGTTTCATTTTGGCATCACTGGGCAAAAATCCCATAATCAACTTTGAGCATATTGTAACTCAAGTGGACTGAGAGAAAACGAGACCTCTGCGCCTCCTCTTGGCTCTGTTTTCAGGCTTTAGAAGATCTAGTGACGGGAGACTTTGGCCAATCAAAGATCATTTCAGAGAGAGGGCGTTCCTATCGGCTGTTCTATGTATGCCGATTCATACGCACATCAGGGATGTAAAAAGAGAACTGGATACAGCATATGAGAGTTGCTCAGTGGCGCATGAAGCCAAAATGGTCCTACTACCATGCATGAAATTACCCAGATGATTCAGGGAGGATCAGCACCACTCCGCACAGTGCGGCCCGTGAAACAAGTGCACTAGAGACTTTGACCGACCAAGTGCTGCTGAGCAGGTAACTTTTTCTGTCTGGTGGTTTTATTTCTCATATCAGTGGTAACCATGGCAACAGGAACAATCCCTTTTTGTTCTGGTTACACGTTCAACACAGTTGCTGAAGACAAAAATGTAGCTTCGACTGGTTGTTAGTCGTCACAGACACGGACAGTGCAACAGGTACCAGAGCTCCGCAAAGACACTTTAGAAAATGCTAAGTTAACATTAGTTAAGTATTTGTTAAAAAATAAATCAGTATTTGCTAAACTGAAGGCAAATTACTTTCAAAAAGAACCAGCATTGGCAGTTAGCCACCAACAGTAGCCACTGGGACTAACCACACAGTCTATGGGACTAACTAGCTCACTGCTGCTTCTGCTATCTCACAGGAAGTTGCGCACATGATCATTTCTACAGTAGTGCAAGAATAAGGTGGATAGCTAATTTCAACGTTCATGACTCTCTATACTCTATAGGGGGTGAATTTTTTTATAACTCAACTTTTTACATTGAATTAAGGCACAAAGTTATGCATATTTGAGGGTGGGGCTGCTGTCCACTGTCTGCCTGGAAAAACAGTGTTTTGCCGTGAGCGGTGACATAGGTCTGTGGGCTACACTAGCTAATTCTTATCTGATTTGTGGTCCAATAAACAGTTTATCTATCAAATTCAGTGCCCCATATCCCCATATTGACTCTAAAGAAGTGAAGTTGTAAAATGCTTCCTTTTTGACAGCTGCTCTTCAGAGGTTCTGCGGCCATAGTAATTTCACAAGGCTCACAGTCGTGATCTTACTTAAACAGTCAAACCTGCTGTTCAGGCTGAAAAGCTTATTTAAAGTGTCAGCATATGATACCAGTTTTGCACTTACAGTAAAATGGTCCTAAAAAGACAAAAGGAACTTCAGCATTTCAATGTTTTTGGTATGTAAACTTAATGGTCTGTGTGAGTACACCATCTTTTCCTCTCGTTATAAAACAGATGCCTCAGAGGGAGCTCAGTGGCATTTGTTGGCCTTGTCGAAGAGAGCCCTCAGCTGCTCCTGGGAGGTGGCCTCCCTGTGCTGCATCAGGTCAGCGCGGCCTTCGATGACACCCCAACCATCGGGTTTGGACACGGAGGGACAGAAAGGACGGCCGGACGCAGGCTTCAGCTTCTCCCAGTAGTCACGACGGGCCCCAAAGAGAGGAGTACCTTTACTTAAACCAAACTGGAGTTAATTTGAGGGTAAACACGAGGAAAAAAAAGAAATCTCTACAATACCTCACTCTGACCCAAGGCTTGGTGTGCATCTCCAGACCACTGCCCCAGCTGCCATGCCTCTCAGAGCCAGCAGACAGGAAACCCCTCTCAGGTGCCAGCTCCTCTGCCAGGGCACGGGTGTGATAGGGTTCAAAGCCGCAGCAGCGTTGGATGTAATGGATACCAGCATTGTACACTACAACAGTGGTGATATCCTGATATATTTGATTATTCAGGGCTTTTTTGTGTTCATTTTTCACTTCATTTAAAATGCTTCTAGTGGCTCATTGTCAAACCAGTATATATTGTGACAAATCAGAAAACTTCAATAGACAGTGTGTTCACATGTTTGTCACAGTAAAAGAGTAAATTAGTAGCTGAAGGGCTCCCCCACCCTGGGCTAGAACCCCCTGCCCTGGGTTTGTTTTTGTTCTGTTTTGTTTTTTTTCAATAAGAAATAACACAAAACATGCAATATTTTCCAAAAATTTGTGTTTGTGTATTTTTATATTCAGAATTTTGCTTCGACAAAATGTTTGCACCCCTGCTTTAAGCTTACTGGAGCACACTGTTGAGGATCTTGAAAGGTGGTCCCATCTCCCCATCCCAGACACAATCAGTGCTGTAAAAATGAATATTCTCCCCAAATTTTTGTTTCTGTTTAAAACTATTCCAATCTTGATCCATAACTCTTTTTTCGCTGCTCTTGACAAAATTTTGATTTTATTTGAAATAAGAAAACACCTAGAATTAAGAAAGCTTACTTACAATGGTCAAGACCATGTGGGGGGATGGGATAGCCAAATTTCCAGTCTTATTATTGAGCTTGCAGTGTACATGCTCTGTTTTGGTTTCAATTTGATAAATCTGCTGAAAATCCCACTCGAGTACAAATGGAACATGACTCGAGTTGACATCTTTGACTGTCCTCATGTTTTCTCCATTGCCCCTGTCATTACAATATGTTAAGAATAACCCTATTGTAAGAGTCTCTAATATGCAAAATGTGATGGGTTATCGCACCTGGCCCACCTTCACAGGTACTCCGCCCTTTGAAAAACTACAAAATGAATTTAATTTACCGCAATGCCATTTCTTAAGATTCCATCAAGTTCGTAGTTATATTAAAAATAATACACCCTCTTTTCCCAACTGGCCTGAATAGGCACCAGTTGAATCTCTTGTTTTCTTTGGAAACCTCCAAAAGGGGTGAAATATCTTTATTTATATGTATTTTTTTTCAAGTCTACAAGACCCACCACTTGAGTATCTGAGGTCTGTATTCATTTCTCAAAGGTAAAACTCTCTAAAATGTACCTTGATGTTGATTCCACTTGTGACAGGTGCAGTCTTTCTCCTGCATCCTTAGCACACACCCATTCTGGCTGTGTCCAAATTTGTCCACCTTTTGGAGTTCGATCTTCAAAACACTATCAGACATCTTTTAATTCACCCAGATCCTTTGACAGCCATCTTTGGCACAGCAGGAGAGAAAAATAAGAATCTCTCAGTATCTAAACTCAAAGTAACAAAATTTGTCACTTAATTAGCACAGAGATTAATCCTTCCCCACTGGCACATGCTCTTTGACCCCATGGGAGCTTTGTGACACATGAGCAATGCAACTGGAGCTGTAATGTTGGGGGTTATGGCAGACAGTGCTAGAAATGAAGGGATGATGTCTGCTCATGTGCTTTTTGGGTGCAATCACCCTTAAAGAGAAATTTTTGGGGACACTTAAATGGTGTTAAAACTACAACAGAACATTTATATATACATATATATATACCACATTTATTATTATTTTTCATTAAGACCTTTTCAATAATTACAGAATTGAAATGATTTGTCTTTGTCTTTATTTTTTATAATGCACTGTATGTGCGCATATCTGCACATACATACATGAAGAATTGATCAAGCCTAACATGCATGTATTTCGATAGTGGGGGCAACCGGAGTACCCGGAGAAAACCCACAACGACACAGGGAGCACATGCAAACTCCACACAGAAAAAGGTCCACGACCTTCTGACTGTGAAAGAACAGTGCTAACCACTGCTCTACTGTGTCGTGCCGCACTTATGGAGAGTCGTTATCTCAACGTTTAGAATGCAGACTATCACAGTCTGCATTCTACTCCCCATCTGGCTCTTACCTACACTCGGCCGAAAAATTTGAAGGTCCTCTGCAACAGATTCTTCTTCTTCCTCTTCTTCTTGACACCATCTGCATCAGCAGATATAATGGCAGCTACAGCTCCATCATTTAAAGACACGGAGGCTGCAGCTCCATTACTTGTGACAGTTGAAACACTATAATCACTGCTGTTGCTGACAGCTGGCAAACAATCTGCGCTGTCATTCTTGGTTGCAGCAGCTGACACTTCCTCAGTGGGAGTAGCAGTGTCTGTTTCACAGTCACAAAGGTCGGAGGTCGCTGAGGATCCTGTTGTATTGTCATGATTGGTAACCTCCGCCCGGGACCTCACTCTGCGGAAGAAATTGAAGATCCTCTGAAACAGATTCTTCTTCTTCTTCTTTGTGAGACCATGCGTATTGACAGGTGTAATGGCAGCAGCTCCATCAGCTGAGCCAGCAGCAGCAGAAGGTCTGTCATCATTGCTGTTACTGACAGTTGCCACACAATCACTGTCCGCACTGTCATCACTGGTGGCAACAGCTGAAGAAGTTCCGTCGGTTGAGGAAGTAGAAGCTGAAACGTCCTCATCATCGGTGTCACTGTCACTTGCCACACAATCACTGTCCGCACTGTCATCACTGGAGGCAACAGCTGAAGAGGTTCCGTCAGTTGAGGAAATGGAAGCTGAAACGTCCTCATCATCGGTGTAACTGTCACTTGCCACACAGTCACTGTCCGCACTGTCATCACTGGTGGCAACAGCTGAAGAGGTTCCGTCGGTTGAGGAAGTGGAAGCTGAAACGTCCTCATCATCGGTGTAACTGTCAGTTGAAGAAATGGAGGCTGCATCTCCATCACTTGAAGGCTCCATGGAGCAAACAGTCATTAGTTGATGGGCAGCATGTCTGTAGGAGCTGCTGACCTTTTCTTGGTCCAGGTGAGCCATTGTAACAAAACTGTGTGTTAGGGCTTCACTGGGTGTGAGTCTTTTTGCAGCATCCCAATGTAGACAAGATTTTATGAAGTCTACAAATTGCACCCCATCATGGTACTCTGAGTCATCCCTTGACTTTTGTACCGCCTGCTCCAAACTCGGTACCCTGGGCCAATTATGACGATCAAGCTTGATACCCTCTGCCTGCTCGTATTCGCTATGCTTCTTCAGTCTCCATATCCTCCCTGTTGGAGTGCTGGGGTGGGGCTCCATGTTGAGATACCTAGAGGTATACATGCCAGCCAGCAGCAGATGCTCCTCTGGTGGACCCAGCAGAATAAACATTTCTTTCAATGAATGATATGAGGAATCGACGGGAAACATATACCTGCCAAAGTACAGGAATGCCAGAGTGCATCCTAATCCCCACATATCAATGGCCTCAGTCAAAGGGAGGCCGAACATTACCTCTGGAGCCCTGAGTCCATATGGCTGCAACAAAGTACCAACCTCCAATTTGTTCACTGGTCCAGCCAAACCAAAGTCAATGAGTTTAACTCTGAAGGGTTGATCCCAGTGATTGACAAGCATTATGTTGTCAGGTTTCAGGTCAGCGTGAACTATGCCAATGTCAGCCAAGGCTTCCAATGCCACAAGCAGCTGTTGGGCCACAGGGCGAATGTCATTAACACACCAGCCGTTCTCATCAACCGCATCCCAAAGGCTCTGGTCGAGCATCTCAAAGACCAGACACGATTGGTCATTGAACGTAAAATTTTCAATGAATTTCACAATGTTATTTTTCTCTGAGTCAAGAGCCCTCAGTGCTTCATAGGCTTCCACTTCTGCTTCGAAGCCACCATCTCCATTTTCCCAGAGGATCTTTACGGCCACTTTGTCACCGGTGTTTAAATCAATGCACCTGGCAACCTTGCCAAAGCATCCCTCTCCACTACACTCATATGCGAGGTAGCTGGTCGAGTTACTGTGGAGTATTTCAGGGCTGGTCAGAAGAACTTCCTCAGGCTCATCTTTGCTGTGTGAGCTCCAATCTGAAGTGTTGGAAAAAGCCATTCTTGTCGTAAGATGTGTCCAAATTCTCTCTTGTGTACTTGTCACTGTCTGTGAGCGCTGGATCAAATCACACGGATACATTTTTGGAGCACAACTGGGTCTATATCCAAACTTCGTTTTGGATGTTGTGTGATGTCATAAAGGATCAAAGGGATGGAGGTCTCTGTGACGTCATCCCGTTCGCCAGTGACGCGTGCTGTTTTTTTTTACAAATTCTAGCTTCTCTTACTTTCTCTCACGTATTGAGTGGGCTGATTACATTTTGCAAACGAGAACAAACTAGATAATTAAAAGATAATCGCACACTGAACATTGTGTAACAACATCAATTCGTGACAGCTTTCACACGTTGATTCATTCATTAAATTAACCCAGTCTGTGTTCACATGACGTTTGGTCCTCTGAGGCTTTTGTCGCCTGTGACAGCAACTCATTTCTTCCGCGGGCATTCTCGGCACAAAGTGGTGAAACTCAGCGAGTGAATTACCAAGAGATGAAGCGAAAACAACGCCAGACAACACTTTATGGGAGTTTTCCCGAAGCGTGCCACTGAACACAGCCGCTTCAGGTGACGCTGCAGCTGCAGCAGGTGAGGTTGGAGGAAAAACACAAGAACAGGTGGATGAGGATGAAGCTGAGGCTGCTCTAAATCAATAACGCCACCCCGTAAGTGGAATTCAATTGTTAGCCATGATGTGAATATTGTTAACAGTTCATGAAATACTTTTGAGTAAATTCCAGCCTGGTTCTGCAGATGTTGTTCGTCAGTGAATGTGATTCAGATTCAGATCTTCGTACATGAATAAAAAACATCTGGATCTGAATCACATTCACTAATGCACAGCCTACAGTATACACGATGAGAGCGTGCTGAAAGACTACTGCGGTCAAGCCAGCCTCCACTTCGGAAAACATGGTCAAGCCAGCTCTCACGTGTTTTGTGGTGCGCACATATACTAGGCATTGCGGTACGAGTGCAGAATGACTACTTTCAAAATAAAAGTAACTTTCCTCTGGATGTGATCTCACGTTGATTCAGTCAGCCTGTCTCAGTGTGTGTTTGTGAATCAATAAATGTATAATTTAATCAATTCATCTATTAATTATTTAAATAAAATAATAGGAAGGGAAACAGTCCGTACAATGAATATAAAAGTGTTTTCAGTATTTCCATCTAAATTCAGAAAAATATTAAAAGGAAACTCCCTGTTTTCACAGACCAGTTGTGGTTCAGAATGCCAGTACACCACCTCATAGTGTCACTCACACAGTATCAGGGAAGTCTGATGTAGAATTTCAAAATTAAAGCCCTGAGAAATTTTAAAAATGTGTAACCTATACACTGACTAAAGAAATGTTTGAACATTTCCTCAACTAAAATATGTGTCATACATCTACAATCTAGCACATATTCCTCTAAATTTTGTCAAACCTCAGTGGCGGTGACTCGTCTTGAGTCTTCCTAGCTACGCTAACTACTGTATGTATTCTAAATTTAAAAAAAGAACAGATTGGTTTGCTGTCACTGCCAACGCTACAATGCTGAAGTGGCAAATAATCATGAATAGCCCACTGGAGAGGAGCTACCTTGTGGTAAAAGATGAATGCTGGTTTGGAGCCATAAGTAATATTGACAGGCTAATTTAGATACCTTCATTATAAGGCTTAAATATGCTTTGAAGCTCCATAAAGATATTTTTTCTTCCTTTTTTTGACCAAAAATGGCTCTTTTAATAGTGAAGGCAAATAAATAAAAACACAGCAATTCTTATTTTCAGGTGATTATACACTGAAGAAAACATAATTATTATTTTATATTTAATTTCTGCCAATATATCCCACTAGATATAAAGTTAATAGCCAGAACACCTCAGTTTTTTAATATAAGTAGCATATGATGACTATTAAAAAGCACACATAATGTCATGAAAATAAAGGGAGAAGTTTATTCCTCAGATTTGTCAAGGCAGTGAAAAATAGTGAGAAAAAAAAAACACGTCCCTGAGAGAAGAGACTCATACAGAACTGTACAGTAAGGCAGAGGTTAAGTCCCAGCACATGAGGTATATCTAAAAACATCAAAGTAAGAGATGAAGGAGTAGTAAAAGAGGAAAGCATCAAACACTTTTACCAAACTAGAAACCACATTTCAAAAGCTTTACTGCTTTGGTTCTTGGCAGCATTACAAACCAAAACCACCAGCAAAGGCTGGCATCAGCCCAGAACTGTCGTGATTTCACTGTCCTAAATAACAAGTGAAGAAGTTCAACGTGTATCAAATCAAAAAGAATAAGAAAGGCACAAGTCTGTTAAAATGGAATGTGAACAATCAGAAATAAGGCTGCCATTAGTTTTGTCTTAAATAACAATAAAACTATATGATAAATACACAAGATCATTTCTCATCCACTGTATTTCCTATCTGAATCTACTGTGGTGACAGTGAAAACAATATTTCCCAACGTTAGAACGGGTTGCTTCATAGACTGAGCCCAAAAACATTGATTTTGAGGTTCATTAACAATTATTCTTTTGAAAGACAACTATTAAATTCAGCAGGTAGATCAATAAAATAACACAAGCTGTCTGCACAGACATAAATTACAGCAAAACTACAGTAAAAATGGCCCTTAATGCTAAACTCACACAGACATTTTCAAGAGCCTGACATCATGTCATGAAACAAATCCTGTTTTGTTTTTCTTTTACTTTTCTGTAGAGGAATACAGTCAGCTTTAAACTGATATCTTTGGTAAGTGTCACTGTATGGAGAACAGACAGAAAATGTCACAGTAATGCATCGTTCCAGTTTTATGATATTTCATTTATAATTCGTATGACAAATGTCTGTGGGGCATTGGACAACACAAACCTACGTGTCTTAATATAACTGACAATCCTTCTCCAGCAAAACTAAACAACACAGCCATGGAAATCTGATAATTATTTTTTCCAGTTCAAGGCTTTTCCAGTTGTTGTAAAAACAGCGTTGTGTGGTCCCAGTACCTGAATAACAGTCGCAACAGAAGGCACATTTAATATTTACAGTTTTTTTCTGAATACTCTCACACTACCTGTGATTCTTGAAGCACTATCTCTTAAACTGTTAACGCTTGTAGCCAGTGCATTCACCAAGTGGGCCAAACTGAAAACATGTTCACTGCTACAAACCCATTTATTATGCTATTTTATCAATCGCCTTTCCACACTGAAAACTAGAGCTGCTACTATTAGTCGATTAATTGATTTGTCTAGTGAAAGAAAGTAAACGGCCATTATTTTGATTAGCAGTTAATCTTTCCAGCCATTTTTCAAGCAAAACTATTAAACATTTTCTGGTTCCAGCTTCTTTAAAGTCAGAATTTGCTGCTTTTCATTGTCATTCATGATTGTAAATAAAGAGTCTTTGAGTTTTGGACTATTGGTTGAACAAAAGACGCAAATTGAAGACGTCACCCTGGGTTTTGGGAACTTGTGATGAGCATTATTCACAATTAGGAATCGATTAAGTGTGAAAATAATCAGCAGATTAGGTGCTAATGAAAATAATTGTTAGTTGCAGCTCTATTGAAAACACTTTTACATGGAGTCTAATATTGAAAAGAAATTTAGCCTATTTTTTTCTGTTCTTTTAATGTTTAGTTTACAGCAACGGTAATGTTTTTGTTTTCTTCTGTTGCCCTTTTTGAGGAGTGTTAGAGCAGTGGCTCCCAACTGATCCATCCATGGGGTCCAGATTTCTTCTTAGACATAAGTTCTATTAATTAATACAGTTTAATACATTTTGCGTCATACTTGCGGTTGGCAATGTTGTTGAGCTAGTTTGCTGTCTCTATACAGTAGCTGTCCATTAGTCACTCACTCTACATCAGGAAACGACACTTCAAAATAAAAGCTCTATGCCAGAAATTCACTGTACTTACAGTGTATTTTTACAAACTTCTTTGCAAGTCGCTTGTGGTGCATTCAGATTGGACCCACAACCCACTTATGGACCGTGACCCACCAGTTGGGAACCACTGTGTTAAAGGAGTGTTAATGCAAAAGGGCAAAGTGAGCTCCGAGGTATGACATCATGTGGTATTTATGTAGTATGTATGTGTCTCAAGCTGGTAATTCAGTCTGAATTAATGGAGACACACATATCCAGACTTGCACTGATGATGACTTTATGCTGATAATTTTGTACCCTATATTTATAATTATTATTTGTGTCTAGTCATTTTATTAACTTTTGTTGTTACGATACAGAATTGTCTGATTTTATGATCCATGTATACATAGCTGCTTGTTGTTTTTTTAACTGTGACTTGTAAGGTGTCCTTGAGTGCTCTAAAAGGCGCCTATAAATAACTTGCACAATTATTTTTGGAATTTAAAGATCAAACATAAAGGCAGGGTATTTGAAATTTAAGGGCAAACAACATCAGAATTCTTAAAGTCACTAGGAGATATAAAGGACTAGACAGAAACCAGAGGATCTGCGACCTCTGTGATAACAATTGTGAGTGAGATGAGTATCATAACGAATTATAGAGAGAGGTATTTGCCAGAGTATCATTTAAACCGCCAGCTGATGTTTAAATTAATTTCGTTATTACAGTCAGGTTAGCCAAAAGTTATTTTTAAACTAGGCGCTTTTTTTGAAGAATGTCCATCCTTTGTTTAAGAAACAATTGTTGTCGACATGTGCCATCGTCCTGTATTATTATTGTATGTACATCGTGATCTTGAGTCACATAAACAAATAAAATCAAAAGAACATTTTCAGAAAAAAAAGTAATCTCTCCCTCATTACTTGTATTGATAGTGCTCAACACACATCAAACATTTGGATATCTGTGTGTATGTGTGTTAACGACATGCCCTGCTGTCACACAGGAAAAGCAAAAGCCACAAGTGTTTCTCGTTTATACTTTCAGTGTGTAGTTGTTGCTTCGTGTGGTTTTTCAAACGAGAGCGTGAAGAGTTTTGCAGGAATTGTTTGCTTTTGCAAGACATGTAGAATGTTTTACAGCTTCGGAGAAAGGTTTTGAGGTTAGTGTGTAGAGTTCTGTAAAATTAGGCTTAGTTTAAAAGATAGTGCCGAATCAATCAGAGAAAAACTGTAATAGGACATTAAAAAAAAATCTGGAGGGCACATGACAGGTAAACTGAGGTACACTTTTCTGAAATGTTATTGTTTGTTGTCTGTTTCTAGACACATCAAAAAAAACGACAACGAACAAAATCCTACAAATATTGATAAAATAAATATGAAGTTTTCTATAATTTACCACGACAAATAAGGCTGTGTTTAGCATATAAACAATCTGCGGTCAAACACATACACACAAACAAAACAAACAATTTCCGTTTTCAGTTAAGACTCATGTGCAAGACTTCTGGTCGCTCTGACATCAGAGGACACTTGTGTGCCTAGATCCTCGCAGTGTGCACAGTCATTGTATAAACGCTTTATCTTTGGATCAGGCCAGTTCCTTGCAGCCAGTAGTGCAGATTGTCAAAGTCTTAGTCGGCTACATGGTGCACAGCTGTATCTTCATTTCTAATGTCACACAGTCAATGGCGCTCATCCGCCAGTACCCTTGCAGTAGTCATCAGTACATCCAGTGAAATAAACTCTGAGCAGATCAGTAGTACCTCCTTAGCAACGACCCTCGCCGCTGACAGTTGCTTTTTTTTCACAAAGCTGAAGTGAACGGAGATAGTGTCCAATCCTGTGTCACCCTCTCTGTCGGTCAGCAGCTATTACGGTTAGGTAGCAGGAATCATGCTACGGCCTTAAAGTGCTCTGGTTGCCGTGGTTGTAACCGTGGCGACTGTGGTCATGGTGCAGCGGGCAGGCCGACAAGGTCATCTGTGGCTGGGCAACACCTGCCGGTTCCACATGCCACGTTTGGAGTGATAGTGGTGGAAGAAGTTCCTCAAGTAGATCCTCTCCACTTCCAGTCCTGCCTGGAGGATCCTGGAGCAGAGAGCAAAGGAGAGTTTGTTCACTTACAGTTAATTTAGTAGTGGCCACAAACCTTTTAAGCCAAACTTTATAAGGAGTACTTTCAATCAAAACAGTTGCGAATTGTTTTAATACTGCTGTGCAGATTCGCAGATGAATGCTGCACATTGTTTGCACATGTTAGATACTGCATATCATAGTGGAATTTGAGCTGATTGGCCTTCCTTGACCTTCCGTAGGCTCAGTCACTGGTATTTGTTTATTTATAAACCCATACTGGTTAAACTCCCTTTGCACATTTGTACTTTGATTGAACAGAGATGTGATTGTTGCTACAGTCTGAGATGTCAAGATGTAGTTTTGTCATCTGTTTCGAGTGCACAGACTGAGCTGGGAAAGAAAGCTTTTATGTGCTCTGCCCCTCCCACTTGGAATAACCTTCAAAAAGATCTTGCCATTGTGCGCAGGTGTTGTAATATTTCTACATGTTACTGTGTTTTTTTTTTAATGTTTTTATTGTGTGGTCATTTGGCTGTAAGTTTTTGTGTGCTCCTGTCTTGGCCAGATCTCCCTTGTAAGAGAGATTGTTGATCTCAACAGGACTTACCTGGTTAAATATGGGTTAGATTAAAAAAATGAATGAAATAATGTGACCTATAACAATTGAGACCCATTGAATCTGAATTAAAAAACTTAATTTAAGACATTTTAAGTCTTTTTAAGGCCCTGCAGACAACCTGTAATCATGAGTGGTTCTGGTTCTAGTTGATCCAGCAAGTCTGTGTTGTGTGTTGCTTGTTAAAAAGCATCTGTCACAGACAGGAGAAATGTCAGGGTATATCCTGTGTAACCTCACTGTACTGTAAAAAAAAAAAAAAAAAAGACAATAAATCTTGGCATCATTCGCCGGCCCTTAAGGCGCCCACTTTGGAATCCACTGCTTTAGGGACGTGAAAAACAACCTACTGTCACACTGTTATGCAACATCTGTCTGTCATGTTCGATGCCTTCCAGCAGTTATTCTGTAATGTCTCTATCTGCCACAGTTGGGGTTTACCCACTCTTTCCAGAGTTATTTCAAACAACTCTATTAAGAACATGCATGAACTTGTCACAATTTGGCGCATGCAAGTGGAGAGACTGCCGCCGACGGTGACAGCAACATAGAGAGTAGTTACAGCTGTTTAAAATGCTTTTTAAACTTCTTTTCTGTTAAAGTTAAATGAAAACAAAAAATGCAAATATAGAAAATAGACTAAAAACAAATGAGATTTAGAAAGTGAGGACGAACCTGTCGAGGAGCTCCCAGTCCTCTCCTCCCCAGCGCTCTTTGAATTCCTTGGTGTTCATTCCTCCCACTGCGTCCAGGTCTGACTTATAGATCCCCAGCAGACCAAAGCCATTTACCTCCCAGTAACCTGCAGCACAGATGGTATAGCCACATTTTTAATATTATATTTAAATATTAAGTCCACACGTCTCCTGAAAATGCAAAAATACTTAATTATAGTGATTTTCCATGACCACCATCTTTGCTTCAAAATCATATCATATATCAAAGTGAGAAAACACTATTTTTATTGATCTACACCTGCCCCTTGTTACAACCTAACATTACTGGATGCCACGATTCACTAAAACAGGTATTTGTCTGAGAGTGTGTGGCTGTTGGCAGTAAGCCTTTAATTACACATTTTAATGCAAGAACGAAGACGTGAGCTCAGAGGTTTCTGTGTAGATAAAATCCTTGCTTGTCTGAAGACTGACTCCTTAAGACTGAATAGGCTTCCTGAAACAGGTCAGTAGTACCACAAAAAAAAGGAGGGGAGCCCTGGTGCAGAAAAGTGAGGAAATGTGCAGTAAGTCACATTTTTATCTGCATAAATTGGCATGTACAGACAAGAGGAACACAACAGGCTTGAAATGGCGGCTGATCTGGTTAAACCAAACCAACCAGTGTTTTTTTGTGTGGGACTAAATGCCAGCACCGTCTTCCCTCTCGTGTCTCTGCTCTCTACCTTTATGGTACTTTAAACAGGACTCCTGCACTCACTTGGACTACTATTAAATAATTTCTTAAAGGTTAAACATCTTCTTAGTCAAGTTCAGGAACTTTAAGTTGGGATATTTTGGAGTAAAGTATGACATTGTTATAAGACAGACAAGACGAGTGCCTGTATTTGTTCACCTGATCTTTCCAAAATAAGTATTTCTGTAACACCATTCATTTCAAAATTACTGCTATATGAACACTATTAAAAGCAGGGCTCTACACTTAAATTGAATGCTCTTAAGATAATTTTAAACCAAATTTAAGACAGATGTCTGGAAAGAAAATCTTTGTCATCTTTTATTCAAGCACCGCAGTTAAGTATAAAGCTAAGTAGTATTTATATGCGGTTGAATATGGTTATTTGAGTGAGTTTAAGCTACCATTTGCCAACAGATGACTGAAGTGTAAAGTAAAAAGACAGTATTAGGTTCAGTGGTAGGTTTATAGATTTGTACCATCAGAAAATTTTGTGCGGAAGAGCTTGACTCATTTTGACAAAACAAATTAAAGATGGATGAATGAAATTAGATACAACATTTGAAGTAATTAAGGACTCACAAATTCAATTTTAAGACTATTAAACTATGTTTAAGGCCTAAATGCTGTAAAATTGAATGTAAGAATATTGTAAAATGTCAGACACTCTGTAAAAGACTTCAGATACGTAAGCGGCAAGATTTTGTTAGCATTATATTTTGGTTAAAGGCAGTATTTCAAAAAGGTTTTAATTTTTTATTTACAAATTTCCAACCCTGAAAAGGAACCAGAGTCACATGAAATCAAAAGATGGGTGTATCTGTGTCTACCTCTGGCGTCTAATGGCGTAGCCCCGCAGTCCAGTCTCAGGACTATTGGAGCGAAGGCCATGTATCCTTCCACACAGTGCTTCCTGATGGTGTCGATGATGGAGGGAGGGAAGTGGATGTGGAGGTCACAAAGGAACACAATGCTGTGGTCATCCTGAGGGAGAACAAGGAGGGAACGATATAAAAAGAGATGTATTACAACTACGATTAACACATCTATTCCTTCATCTGAAAGCTTTATTGCAATACTCACATTTATGAGGTTGATGCCCGCCTGCAGTCCAGCAGAGCGCTCAAAGTTTCCACTCAGCTTCACATATTGGTACCTGATAAATTCCACAGGCATTATTGTAGTGCATACATATCTGGTGTGATGAGCTTAAGAAAGTTCAGATTAAGTGTTAAAGCGAAGCAAACACCCACACACACCTGGGGAGTGAGGATTTCTTTAGAGCCTTCCTCACATCCATGTCAGTGCTGTTGTAGTCAGCGATGATGAGGTTGAAGTTGGTGTCTCTGGTTGCTCTGAACAGGTGTTCCATATCTGTAATCAGCTGCTGCACCCACCGAGCCTGGTTTTTCACTAAGCATCATACAGACAAATGAACAGTCATTTAAAGAAAAAAGAGAGCTGAAAACATCACACTGATTGAATGCCCGCCACTCCCCGAAAATGCACTAAGTAGAAGTGACATTATCACATGATGTGTTCATCAATTACTGTCAAATATTACATCTGATGTTGACAAAATGTAGAAACTCATGCTGTTTTCAATTTTCTTTGGGTGGGGTGCATCAAATCAGTGTGCAGACACATTTTTCTCAATGCAATTTAAAAAATCAACCACACAGTAAAGGATTATAAACAGCATAAATGTATTCCTTAACAGAGAAAAGAAACTATGGGAAATTTAATCTTGAATCAGTAGTTCAACATTACATTTTTTGACTCTTAAAATCGTGTGAAAAGGACAATTTTAACATGGATACATCAATATTTCATTACAAGTAAATAAAGACCTCTGTGTCCTATTATTTGAGCACCAGTGTCAGATTCCAATTATCACTGTGTTACATTGAATTCAACAGTCTTGACAACAGCTGATGTATTGTCCAGGGTGCAAACCAATTGGTCTTCCTTTTTGACTTTTCACTTTGAAGATCTTGTCCCAAGAGGGCTGTCTTTGTTCCTGCACATTTCAGAGACTGCATGCAATGGATCCCTCCCAAAAAGTGTTTTTCAAAAAGGTCCACTGAGATCTGAGTCTTTATACAGCTTTGAATCTGATACTGATGCTACATAATGGAGGCCTTTCTCTCTTCGAGTCATGAAATATTGATAAATACTCTGTGGTTGCGACATGCCTATCAATGTCTGTATCACACCTTCTACAGGAGATCTAGTCCAAGAAGTAAATGCAGACATATTGAGGTCATTTGTCATAAATTATGGTGTCACATGTCTGAACTTTAACACTTCACTTTAACTTAAGCAAAAGTTAAAAAAGAAGCCAACACACAAAAGAAGCACAGCACAAGACAAAGACACACAAGGAGCTGGTGATTGCAACAGCTGTAATCAGTATGGTTAAAGGAGGGTGTACCAGGTACTATGAAGTGGACAGTGGCGACAGGATTCCAGCGGAAGCCCACAGGGTTACACATCACCAGCTGAGGTCTCGGTTGTTGGAAATTGAAGTCCATGCTGCGTTGCCTGCTGTAGCGAATCAGAGTGTAGATGTAGTGCGACAGACGCAGCAGCTGGCCATCAACATCTTTCAGTTCCAGCTCCAGAAGGTAGCGGCTGCCTTTGACCCCGTCCACACGCTTCACCACGTTAACCACGCGCACCAATGTGAACCGCCTGCAAGGACAGAAAGAACAAAAAAACCCACAGTAAAATATGCTTCTCACAGTGATGCAATCTATGCAGATGATGGTACTCACTACTTAATTTTATTGGAAGTGTACTTTATTCCAAGATGTGACATTAATGGATGTTTTCACCTAGATGTCTTTCCTTGACTGACATGTCAGCAGTAATTTTTCAGCTAAGTCAGTAGTTCCCAATCAAGCAGTGCTGAGATAAATTTGAGCGGCAGCAAAACGATAAACAGGAAAGAAGTTAAAGAAAGACATGAAGTATTTCTATTACACAAAACACACTCACCAGTCACTTTATAAGGTACACCAGTTCAACTGCTCATCAATGCAAATAGCAAATCAGCTAATCAAATGGTTGTTACTCAATGCGTTTAGGCATGTAGACATGGTTCAAACTGAGCATCAGAATGGGGAAGAAATGGGATTAAAGTGATTTTGAACGTGGCATGGTTGTTGGTGCCAGACGGGCTGGTCTGAGTATTTCAGAAACTGCTGATCTACTTTGATTGTCACCCACAGCCATCTCTAGGGTTTACAGAGAATGTTACGAAAAAAAAAAGAAAAAATCCAGTGAGCAGCAGTGCTCTGGGTGAAAATGCCTTGTTGATGCCAGAGGTCAGAGGAAAATGGTCAGACTGGTTCAAGATGATAGAAAGGCAACAGTAACTCAAATAACCACTGGTTACAACCAAGATATGCAGAGTGACCATCTCTGAACCAACAACACACAAAAGCTTGAAGCAGATGGGCTACAGCAGCAGAAGAC
>JAPZEB010000023.1:16273301-16283723 GCA_029783705.1 Chaetodon striatus
TATATAATTTAATAATAAAATTAATATCCTAGACATGCTGGCAACTAGTTAACTAATGGCCCTAAATGATGACTGTTAGTCAACTAGGAGAATTCTTAGTTGGGGGCAGCCCTAATACAAATGCTGCCAAAATCCCCTAAAACCTCCAGCGCAGAGCATACAGAAAGAAAGTTTGTTTTAGCATAGTGAAAGTTTTGACAGCAAACATGGCAGAGTGCAGCCTTTGGATGTAAACTAGACCAATGTGACATAATAGCTGATATTAAATGTTTTGCAACCCTTATGCTGTGTCAGCCACTGCCTGTTAAAACCTAACAAACTTAAACAAATAAAAAATGCTAAGTACACTTAGCATTTTGTTTCACTGGCTAATTTTGGTGCTCATCAGACTTAACTGAGTCTGACTAAGGCTAAAACATGCATGACTGATGCCCTGTCTACACGTGTGAAGGCATTTTTGAAAATAAATATTTTCCTTTACATTTTGGCCTCTTGTCCACTCGGGTTCTGGGTGGAGATAGGGATTTTTTTAAACGCCATCTAAGGTGCAGATTTTTTAAAACCCCAGTTACTGTTTATGAAGAACACTGCTTATGTGAAGAAATGGACAGTTTGGGAAATGATGGTGAACACTCCTTAATTCAGGCCTGCCCATTGCTGCTTTGTGCAATGAGCACCTGCTAGACACAACAACAATGGTGAATCACTGGTTTGCTAATGCTTTGTTAGCACTGCTTGGCCTAATGAATACTTTGCACCTAAACCCAGTATTGCTGCACCTCTCCACAGACAAACGGAGCAATCTGCTACACCCAGTGTTTTTGCTCCACCCCAGTGTCTGCGGTTTAAAGCCCATCAGAAACTGCGGTTCTGAATCAGGACCTTACCCAAACCCTTGGGCCTAACCCTAACCACCGAGGAGGGCGCTACACATGAACAGGAGGGAAACACTATTTTATTGAGGTGCCAATGTGATACAGTACCAGTTGAACCAGCAGATGGTGGGACACTTTCCAGCGTGGGATGTGGGAAATGGAATGAAAACTTTACATATCCAGAGCACCACTCGTATGTTTGAGTGAGCTCCTTTATCCTCATATCAAATGGGAATTAACGGTGATGAGATCTCCAGTAGGTGGTAACACCTCTTTTATGATGTTTGAAGCCTACATGCAATCAACAGAAGTAAAAAGCTAAAGAAAGGCTATAGACAAACCACATAGTGGTTGCATGACTAAACATGATAACGATCTGTCGTCACCTTTAGCCACTTGTTAGAAAACTGTCTTTTTTAAGACACATGAAAGCGTCAAAATTTCCAAGTGGGGTATTTACTGACGTATTTTGTGTTACAGACGTAATTTCAGGCATCTAACCAACAACCTGTTTCAGGAGTGCAAAAATACTAACTCATTTCCAGGGTATCTATATCTGTCCGAATCTCTTCTGTGTTTCCTCTATTGCTAATGCAAGCCATCTTGACGCATGCTGCTCTTTCACCAGTTAACCTAGCATGGCCAGACCCAGAATCTCTCAATGAGGGAGAAAGAGTAGATGTGCTTTTTTCTATACTTTTTTTTTTACATTGGAAAACAATATTGAACAAAATATTTATTCTAGCAGCATATTTGTACTTAAAAACATGACTGGAGGGGAACTTTTAAAAACCCGAATCAAAATCAAACAATGTCACAGAAGCCTATCACTCTAGAAATACTCCACAGACTTGATTTCTTTGGAACTACCTCCTGCCAACAATCTCTGCTAATGATAAAACCAAAACTGTTTGTTTAACTACAACCCACCAGAGGTTAAGTGAGCAAGTGTGTTTTATTTGTCATGTGGGTGAGCTGATCTCTTAAGTGGGATGTATGTATACACAGGGGTGGATCACAGAAACTGAGTGACAATAGCAGCCGCCATTAAATTGCTCTTCCCCGCCTCCAACCACTTCAATGAAAGTCAGTAGGAAACCCTGGACACACATGTAAATGAAGAAGCAGTCGAGTTTCAGCGGAGGCCCAGATGTCCTGTAAACATACACCTCTGTGACATCTGCCAAAGAGGCCATGTTATCTGATCTGTGTGTGCTGATTGCAGCACAGGGGCAGAATGATGCAGGTGAGAGAGAGCCAAAGCCTCGATGATAACAGTCCAGTAGTTCATCAAATTTCATTAGTGGTCAAGCTAAACGCTCTGCTGTCATCAGCACAGTTAGTTAAATGTTAGTGTGACCCGAGCCCTGAGGTTAGGCTGTGAAATAATGACTCAGTGCTGCTTGTAATCATTTAACAAGCCTTTCTCCTTCCGTTTTCATGTCTGTGATCAAAGGCCACTTCACTGGGAGTCTGAGAGGCTTATTTGCTGTCAAGCCCAATCTTATTTTATTTCAGCCATGGCTCTGCTGCACCCTTTTCAGTGGAGCAGAATCAGTAGAGTGCTAAATCTGTGAAGGCTGTGACATTTAAAGAAGTATTTCACCCATTAAAAATGTGTTTTTTTTCTTACAAAACGGGCCTGTCTTTGCAGTAGAAAGGTGCAAATATATTTTAATTTGGTGCCTTGGGACAAGAGAAAAAAGGCTGTGGCATTTGTTTTTGCTAAGAAGATAGAAAATCTGTGTTGCCTCCTGCTGATAGGAAGAAACACATGGCAAATGAGCAGGGAGAACTAGGCGCTGGCAAGATGAAGGGAAGTTTGATATGGTTCATTTACACATACTTCCCACATTGTTATAATACAAAGCTGTTTAAAGTATCCCTTTAATGGACTTTCAAACTCTGTCTGAATCCAAATGTCCACCCTCTAGACTTGTGGACTGAGCCCTCACGGACTTCAGACGTACGTACTGTGACGAGTTTACCGTCACCACGTAAAGTCTGTGAGGGCAGAGACCGCAAGCCACTGATAGACAGGCCTCGAGACTGTTTTACTTGCTGCCATGGAAACGTTGGAGCGATGATACAATCATTGTAACTGCTGTAATATTTTGACTGCTCATCTGTCCCTGCAGATAACAAGATAAATCCCATAAATCCCACGTATAGGATTGTTCTGTGCGTGAACAACATACACTTTTCTGGCCTGTATATTTGGCATTACACAATAATCTAATGCATTTTGATTACCTTCTATAGCCTATGTTTATACATATTTCTGTTTCATGATGTTGAATATTATTTCTGACCTACACAATTTAAGTATTGTTTAAACAGGCCACTGCTAGTAATAATGGTAACTGTTTTACATAAACATTAGTATTGTTTTTTAGCCAGTTATTGAAAAAGAAATCACTTTTGCAATAAATTGTGGGTGATTAAATCAGTGAAGTCTGCTTAAGTCTGCACCCCGAGTGGATCTCTTAAAGTCTGCAGGAAGTACGTTTTAGGCCCCTTGTGAACTGGTTAAATTGTGAATTTGGACAGCCCTAAGCACTCCCAGACTTCACCGTGAATGGGCCCGCAAAGTCCACGAGTCTGCAAGTGCAGTGAAGTCCAGACATTTGGATTAAGCCTCTGATTGTTCTATCCCTGAGTTTAAGCTTCATAATTGTGATGAATTTCAGCTTTTATTTGACTTATGTGATTGGAATTGGACATCTTTGGGTTTTGGAGTGTTAGTTAGGCAATACAAAAGAAATCTGAAGATGTCACCTTGAACTTTCGGAAACTCTGATAGAGTTTTTCGCAACTTTTAGACTTTTTATAGTCTGATTTTTATAATAAATAATGACAGAACAACTTACAACTAATCCCTTTTGGAAGTAAAAGAGAAAAAAGCATATTTAAAGATTAAATAATCAAATGATGACGTGTGTTTCTGCTTCATGAATGAAATACCCACAGGATTAAAGTACTAAGTTGATTCAGTATTCTCATAATTAATTTTTAAAGAGATATTCACGGTATAACGACCCTGGAATTAACACAATTTAAAAAAAAAAGACTGACAGTTGACAAATAATTACATATTGTCATACCACTCAGCCTCGTTTGATTGCAGCACTTTACAGTTTGTACGTCAACAGTTTAGGCAATTAATTTCATAGCGTAAACCACATCCAGTCAATGACTAAGAGGGCACCCGCACAAACATGATCACTAGGACCGTCACAATGCTAATGCAAAGTGTGCGTACACTGGTCTGCAGAGCCAGACACAGCAACAGCTTCCCCCGAACATGAAACATGAGGTGCGAGCAACTGGCCAAAGCACAGTGCTTCTTAATATAGTGGAAACATGATGACAGAGCAATGGAAGCTGCTGAAGCAGACTCTGCCGCAGGAAACAAATTGTATACAGAGGCAAATGAAGTGAGGTGGGAGGGAATTGGGCAGGTCTTGGCAGGTTATTTAAAGTTCAAAAGAGGTGAGTGTTTAAGCATGCGGACAGTGCGGACACACACACACACCTCTGGTTTCCAGGTTTGTGGAGTGTAGCTGGATCTCCAGGCGGCTGCGTCGTCCATAGAGTGTGGCTGCTGGTCCCTTCTGACCTGGAAAACACACATATTTAAGTCTAAGCTTGGTTTCTTTCCACCCCTCCCTGCACAAACACACACCCTAGCATCACCTCATTTTCTATTACCACTTATTTTTCCATGCACTGTCCTTACCCTCTCGTCAAACATGGCTCTCCTCCAGCTGCTGCTGTCAGCGTAGGGATTCATACCTGAGAAAGTGGATGAAAACAATCAGAGCAGCGCAGGGCTGACAGGCAAATATGCAGCGACTGTGCACAGATGGGCAACAAGATCTCCTCTGCTGATTTGAAAGAAATTTGTGATTTCCCCAGGAGGTGAAGCAGGTTGTTAATCCTGTATTGGCGTCCCATTGACTTTGCATTCAAACAAAATGTATTCTAATTCAGGAAGAGCATGTGGCTCGATCTGCTTCGCACGGGTGGTAGCATAGGAAAATTGTTTTATTTAAAAAGAAGGAGAGCGTGCAGAGAGGAGGAAGTGCACATGTACGTGTATGAATGACAAACTCATCATAGTTAAGCAAACAGAGCTGCTGAAAACATGGCACAGGCGGCATTCTGCTGCAACCACAGAAAAACAAACACTCTACGATCTGTGTAAGCCAACAGAGTCATTAATCTAACTTGCCTGATGCTTAATAGCTCGTCACGTACTTCAGGTGTTGCCAGATTTTCCAGTTTTCCTTACACATGCTTTTTTATTCCTTTACTATGGGCTTATGTTGCATGAACAATGGAGCCTAGTGTCCCAACCGAGTCCCACCCACTCCCTGTTCCAATTCAGTGCTGATGACCACTGACTGTAACTCATCTAACTCAGCCTTTAATGAGCTGCTGTGGCACTCCTCTGTTTGACCAAATTTTCTGGCACTCCGGTAGAGCAGATGCAGAAATATTACTCCTCCTCTAACCCCTTCCATCATCCTTCAAATTATAGGGTAGTGTGTATTTTAAAGGACCTCAGTGTGTTTTTTTATGAGCCTGTGGTGTCAGTGAGTGACAGTGCCTGTAGACTCGGAGTCTGTCATTATCACCAGGGTGGAGATCTCCAAACACACACCCTTGAGACATGTGGGACAATTTTGGCAGCGCACGTAATTCTAGAGTGGCGGTTAAGAAAAGCAAGAGAGGAATATTTTTATCTCCATCTGCACTCATCCACTTTTTCTACTACTACTAAACCTTCCTCTGTTCCCCTTTTTGTCACAACACTCACCACAGCACTGATAAGGCTTTTGTTTAATTCCTTATTATTCATTCTGTCATCGAATTCAATGTTTCAAAATGACTGTCAGCTCTTTCTTCAGTGAAATTCAAAGACTCAAAGCTGAAATATTTTAGCTGATAAAAAGATTGCTGCGGGGCTTTACAGGCTTTCAGCCTTCATGCAGGGCATAAAATTACACCTAAACAACAGAGAGACTGGAGGTGATTTAATGTGGCTATTGTATTTATGTGACAATTTGGCCTATTCTTTCTACCTTGGAGACTATATCCCAGGTTGGGCTACTGACGCTGCCAAATAGACCTTTCTTCTGGACAATTTGTTGGTGTTAGAAGGATTTTAGACATACACCGTTGCATTTGTGTGTGGATTTTGGGTGAGAGGCTATGCAAAACATACAGTAAAGATAGTCAAACATGTAGTTTGCATAGTCAAGCATGCTACATGTTTATTCCCATTTATGGAGATGAAGCAAACTGCAGACAGTGTAATGCCGAAAGGGTTTTTCCGAGAGAGCATTAGAGACAGGCTGGTGTAAAGTATTTATCATTAACCCAACTAGAACCTTCTCTACCGGAGGATTATTCAGAAATGTGGGAGGAGTGCCCGGTAAAAAAGATCACCACATAAAAAAATCACCCACCCACACAGGCAGCCATTTCTCCATCGGGACATTTATTAACTGCAGCACTCCACGTGTTATCTATGTTCTTAAGTGCCCAGGTGACCTACATGTGGGAAAAACAAGCCATCCCTTAAAGACCCATATCTGCAGAGCCGAGCCTAGCAGCGCTCCTGTGGTAACCTGTGCCAACAATCTTGATCCTTCACTTTCTTCTCTGCTGTTTGTAGGTGACAAATATGTTCCTGCTCTGGTGCACAGGAGGAAAACAGAACAATTAACATTAACAGTGAAAAGGCTTCTAGGTTTTTTAGTTTGGACATACCGAGCCAAAGAGTGAGCTTTGTTCTTTTTTAGATTCTCTGAGGGGCTATACAGTGTAGTATCAGGACTTAGTTATTCCTAACAACAAATGTCCCTCACATTTAAACGGAAACTTGCTCCGAAAAATATTTCTCGTATTGTAAGAGCCATTTGAAATCAAATTTTAAAGTAACCAAATCATACTTAAAATGCTGCTGTGGAGCTTTGCGTCATGCATGCTAAACACTGCACATTATCTTCCAAAAAAAAAGTGTCATATTATTTTGCTGAGTTAGGCTAGCACCAGCAGCCTGCTCCCCTGATGTTCCCATGTCTGTGCTGATTGTGGTTACACATGGCTCTGGTCGGCTGGTTATATGCCAGTTTATGCTGACACAGCCTACATACAATGTGTTTTCAATCTTCAAACAAATCAAAATACTGCCAAACCGCACTGGTGTTATGAGACGTCTTCTTTGTCCCACTTTCTACCTTGATACTTGCAGAGCGAGGGCAAACAGGCCAATGTGATTGTTTTCCCCTGTTTTCTTTTTTTTTCTAATTTGGTGTTGTTGCTGTTTTTTTTAAAGATTTGACTAGAACAACATGACATGTCAGTGCAATCGTGCCAATAATGTCAATTAAATGTATAGAACAATAATTATAGAATTATAATTATGTAATTATAGAACAATAATAATAATGTCAACAGCAAGTTTAATCGACTGGTATATCTAGGTGGCATGATGGTGTAGTGGTTAGCATTGCTGCCTCACAGCAAGAGGGTTCCTAGTTCAAACCCAGGGTGGGAGAGCCCCTCTGTGCAGAGTTCAGCATGGGTTTTCCCCATGTACTCCAGCTTCCACACAATCCAAAGACATACAGGTTAATTGGTGACTCTAAATTGCCCGTATGTGTGAATGGTTGTCTGTCTCTATGTGTCAGCCCTGTGATAGTCTGGAGACCTGTCCAGGGTGTACCAATGTCTCTCATCCAATGTCAGCTGGGATAGGCTCCAGCCCCCGTGACCACTAACAGGAAAATAAATTAATATACCTAGTGCCGACTAATGAGGATAGCAACGTTTGATTGCTGATGTGTTTGAGTCTACGTTTGAGTCCCTAATGTGCACTGATGCTCCTTTTTAGTTTTGTGTACACATGTTCTGATACCATTTTTTACAGATTTTGATTCTTGAACTTGCGTATAGGCCAATACAGAATCCCAATCTGATACCACTGTGTTAAAAAAAAAGTAGCAGCTGTATCCTGATAACGCTGTATGGATGTCAGATGATTGCTGTCATTGTTTGCTCAGGTTAAACCCTGAACAAATACATGGTTAAAACATGAACAAATACATACAGAGAATGAACAATTTTTAACTTTCTCTGTTATTTAGTTTGACATTTTGCTAATGTCTAACGCTACACCTTTTTACCAGAAATAAATTCTTCCTCACTAATGTAAAACAGTAGCTGCTTGCTGTTTAGGCTACGGATATGGAGCGATGAAGAAGTAATTTCAAGGGAAAACTGGTCTGATACTACTTTCAAGTTATCAATAAATTAGGTGGTATCAGATAGTTGCATAGACTTGTGCATTCGTTAATACCTGATCCAGTATTTTAGGCAATATCTCAGACACTGGTATCGATATCAGAACAACTCTAGTTTTGTGTCTTATTATAAATGGACACAGGCTGACTGCAGGACGCTGGTGTGTGACCACAAGCTCCAGTAGAACAATGAGGTGGGAAGATGATGAACCTGACTGTTAATCTCTGTCTGGTTTTAACATTTGTTTTCTGGTATTCATAGCTAGAGCTTAATGGAGAGTCAATATTTAGCCAGAGCCTGTGTGTAAACATGTTATAATACTTTGTGATGTTCGGAGAAAGATCAGCTGACTGAATCACCACATGTAACCCAGACAGCTATGTCTTGTTTGTGGTGTTCTGGGTTGAGAAATATTTTAAAACTGCTATTGCATCAACAACAACATCAGAATCTATCAAAAAACATAATCAGGAAGGATTTGAGTGTTACGCTTTAATCTCACAGCTGAGTATTTATTCATATTTAAAAGGCTGACAATGTTTTGACAAATGCAAATATGAGACGGGTGTTACAAACAAGCTTATGTAGTAAAGACTGTAGCATGTGACACTGGTCTGTGCAATGTACTTGTCCCTATAAAAATAAACTTAAAATGTCATGTAACAAGGACATCTCTGTGCAAATGTGCATGTCCCCGTCTGCAACAGGAGTCGCAATGCATGAGCGCAATATTGGGCACAGATTCCTTGTATCAAGTTGCAGCCCCTTTAATCACAATCTACATCTACATCTACAAAGCTCGGGATTGGTTGTAATTTCATGGGAGAAATTACTGCTGTTACCTGGAATCACTTAATTTGTGTGTCTGACATTCCTCTCTGACATTTTTATTTCTCCCATGTGTCCCATAAAAATGGAATTTCAATCGAAGCAGTTAAAAAATGGAGCAACAAGCTACACACAAGACGGCATGGTACGATTTTGAACCATCTCATTTAAAAAAGTGTAATTAGACAAAATAATTGTGACATCAAACCGGCTTTCACGCTCGATAAAATAACACGTCTGACGCACTTTGTCACCACAAACACCTGCAAGAACACTGGAAGCATAATCTCATGTGTCCAATCGCACCTGCCATCCTTGTATTACACATTTAGATCTTCACATTGCTCTTTCAGCTCTGGTTGAGGGCTACATGGGGTCCCTCCCTTGACAGAAGTCCCATTGTGTTGAAAGGGCTACAGCCCAGGAATGTGTAGATAGGCAAGCCCTGTAATGTAGGTCTTAGGCATGTGTTTACACGTCAGGCTTTGTTCAAAGTGTGTGTTTCATGTTTTGTCACTACACTCTCGTGGGACACCAACCTTACTATTCTCACAGGTTTTCATCTCCATCCAAGCCAAGGAGGTGACACCCTGATGTTAAACTTGGGTGTGAGTGCGATGCAACAGATGGTAAGCTGAGGCGTAAATATGGTAAAGGGCAGCAAGTTTGATTACCCAGTGTGAGACGAGACTTCCTTCTGAGTGTAAACCCTGCAATCTGACCTCCCCATCACCCCCCCCCCCCCCCCTTCGGCCCTCTTCTTGTCGCTCTAAACCACACACTCACTCCATCTCTTTAAGTCGAGCTGTTGTCTCACCTGCTGGAGGCTCAGGTTTCCTGTGCAAATGCATCAAGCATCAATCATGAAAACTAGATGTAAAATATATTCCTGTCAATGCTCACACAGGGACTTCGACAAAATATATCTGTGCTATTTTATGTTGCAGCAACAGCAATCTGAACACATACTTCTTAATGGAATTTCCTTTACAATCCAATCCAACATCCCTGCGATAAATAGTACTTTTTTTAGTAACAACTTTATCGTCCACATAATGGAAAATTGTCTTTGGCTGCACCCAAGATGTTTCTCATAGATCATTCAGCTCTGTGGTCAGTGTCAGGTAAACAACATTAAATCCATAGTTTACCAAACTGATAGCTACTTCAAAATGAAAAGTAGTTAAACTAAATCTTAACTACTCTCAGTTTATTTGCTTTTCAAAGTAAAACTACTCTCTAAAACTAATTCAGCTGCATCCACAGTGAATCATGGGAAATAATCACAACCTGAGTCTGGAGTCTCACATTGTTACCAGGGGAAGGGGAAACAAATCTTGACATTTTTGTGTGGCAATATCGTATCGTTGCACAGACATCATTTTATCATATGAATTATTAATAT
>JAPZEB010000023.1:16291071-16307324 GCA_029783705.1 Chaetodon striatus
ATTCCTTTGCCTAAAGAAAACAAAACACACATTAATCACTTCTTTGGGGGGGGGGGAAATGTTTCAGTACACAACTGACATGTAATTGGCCAGCCAAAGCCGTGCTGAGTTTGCAACTCGGCAGCAAGATCTGTTTACCTTCTCAAAGGCTGTCAGCCTGATTTTGTATTGCAGCGTTGCTCCGCCAGGGATGTTATACTTTGTACTGCCTGTGGCTCCAAAGCCATATCTACAAATGAAAGACACTTATTAATTATCTCAAGCGCTTAACTCAAAACAGCATTGCATATCATTTCCTAGACTAGACACGAAAAATGTGTATCTGAAGATCTTTCATTTTTTGTCATATCACAGATAGATCTCTTGGAGCTGATCATGTTGGCCAAGTTTCAGTCTTGTCATCCATTGCTCTTAACACTACAATAGTTTTAACAGTTCAGCTTTAGATGGAGCTAAACACTGGAATGATCTGATAATTACTGACACTCACTACTGCATCACAAAACAGTATTTGTGGTAGTACATGTGATCATACTTAGGCTTAACACTGAAGAGGGCCTCCTCTTCCTGCTCCATAGCCATGATAGCTTTCTCCACAGCAACTGGGAAGCCAAGGTTTTCCCCATCTCCAATCTCAAACTTCAGTTCTCTCTCGTCAAATACACGCCCCTCACAGGTGCCCTCCACAGTCACTAAAAGGGGTTGAAAAACGCGGGGTTAGTTTGTGCTACAAATCAGTCTCTTGATTTAGCCATAAACCTATAGGCATGCAGTAAATTGACAGCTGTGGGGAAGTGGCAGCTGTGGACAATTTATGCAATTTTCAAACTGTCAGTCTAAATGTTTTGCTTTGTTGAAGGTCCAGTGTAGAAGACTTATGGGTATTTAGTGGGATCTATTGGTAAGGAGCCGAATAATCTGCAGATGTCTCTTTGTCTCCAAAACAAACAAACCAGGTGATAAAACCGGTTGATTAAAGAACTGTGTGCGTTACAAGTCAGCTTTTCTCCAATGCTATTTGGCACACTGCAGTTGGACCACTTGCCTCGCACCTGCTAATTCGTGCGTACCTATTTTCCCTGAAAACTTATCACTTGTGTGATCAGCCTTCTTCTGATTCGAGACGTTCAGGAGTTCTATTTTCGTTTCTACTGTCACCCAAAACTCATAGAACCGTGGTTACATACGTAACCCTCGGTTTTTGCCAAGAGCAGCATTATCCACAGAGGGCTCCTCCTCTCCAAAACAGGGAGATCCAGTGATTCAAATGAGTATAAACACTGAATTAAGCAGTTTCATGTTATAAAAAAATGTATGTTTTTCTGATGCTCTTGTTGCAGAGGGGCTTCCAACTACAGGCTGACGCAAAAATTCAAATTACGCTAAAGGCCCTATCTCGAGCCAGTTTTTGGTTTGTCCGTTCTGAGCTACTGCAGAAACATGACAATGCAACAAGCTGATCTCCACAGACGAGGACCCGCTAGCTAAAAAGCTCATTCTAAAGGAAGGAAAACACAACCCTTCTTATTTTCATTATACACTACGAAAACATACTTTTTCTATTAGATCTCATTTCTGCTACAATGTCAACCTAAATTCTACACTCTGGACCTTTAAGAATGCCTGTAAATGCATCACAGCAAAGTTAACTTATACGCACTGCAAATAACTTGCAGTGGAGTAAGATTTGACACAGTTGGTGTAAACTGTTAAACATAAATAATACTTGTTGTACAAAGTTAAAATCTGTAGTAAGAGTTAAGAGAGTTAAATTTAAACCCTGTGTGGGCTTTGCTTCAGAAAAAAAAAAGTGCGTTACAAACAACACCTTTTGCCAGTTTGCAGGAATCTGTCTGTACAGTGGAAAGGAAGCAACCATTTGCTTTAAACCTCATTTTGTAATATAACACAGTAGCTGCTTTGTGACATGGATGTATGCATCAAGTATCGAACTGGACCCTTACTCCTGCTTAAGGTGGCTGTGAATGTTTAGGAAACAGCAGTTACTAGCAGCTATGATTTACTACAGCTACAAAAGACTCCAGTAGGTACCAGCTTTCATGGCGAGGAAAAAGAAACAAAAGTCCTCAAATGATCCACCTCTCCAAACCGCGTCTATATGCTATGGAGCCCCTTAGGTCCTGAAAGGTGATTTTTTTTGTTTAAGCTTGTGTTCACAAGTTAATTATTTGCAAACAAGATAATAACTTGTACCCACAAGATAATGAACCTGTGCGCACAAAATAAAAAATATCACCTTTCGGGACCATAATACGCTGGTATGTTAGACACATTAATTTCTATCAAAATATGACTTCATACCTTTGTCTCAGTTCTCACATACAATCCAGTGAAGTTTATGAGCAGGTACGTGCATTGCACGAACATAAACCAAAAAGGAACGGTGTTGGCGTGTTGCTACAAGTACCGCAGCAATGGATGGAGAAGATGAAATACAAACTAGGAAGTGCAGTTCAACAGCACTACTAATTTTAATGTTACTATGGATTTTATAACCCTTGAAAGTTAATGTCTGCAGTAAAAATTTGCTCTTCCATCTAACTTGTTGCGAGGTGAACAGTAGAAGAGGCACAACACTACACCGTGTGTGGGAGAAGGTGTTGTATGTGCAATTTTTGGAATTTACTCTTATCAAAATAAACTTCAGGTGACTCCAGCCTCTGTTCTCCTGAAAATGATGTACAGTCACCTTTCAAGCCTGAGGGTGTCAAAATACATCCTCAGATATTTATATAGTTTTGGTCTGACTTGTTGGTTGAAGCTTACATAAAGAAAGTAGACTACAAAGACTATTGTTACAGAAATGACTCTTATAAACACTGTTACATTATTACATAGGGCCTAGCACTACTGTCACCTAAAAATTAAAACACTCATCGTTGGAAGGATGGAGATAAATCAAAAGATTAGAATTAAATGTACCAATCATTATAGATTACTGTTGAAAACAGTAAAAAAATAAATCGCTTCTCCTGTTACGCAGGAATAAACATCTGTATTTGGATGTGTTACCTTCAACAGAAGCTCCCTCATTAGGCTTCGCATATCCCTGCCCTTTAGTAATAATGCGACGGATGATTCCTCCATCTTCTTCATCAGTGATGTCCTCACCATGAAATTCAAACAGTTCCACCTACAAGTGTGCAGAAGTGTTTAATAGATTTTTTTTTTTTTTTTTTTTTTACACCCTTACAGGATCATGGCAAACTGTATTTCGACCTCAGACCAGGGAATACAGTTTGAAGTGTAAAATGATAATCAAAATAACCTGATATCACTGATACTTACCTCAAAAACAAGAGTGGCATTGGGGGGTATCTTGGGTGGACTGCCTGCAGTTCCATAGGCATATTCTGGCTTACAGATGAGCTGGCACAGCTCCCCTGTTTTCATTGTCCGTACGCCGATGTCCCATGCCTGTATCACTTGCCCTAAACACAGAGAGGACTGATTACCAACACTGGCTGTGCAACTACGACAGAGAAACGTTCATGTCTGTGCTAGATATTCAAACTTGGAACCCATCAGATATTGTTCTGACGTCCGCATACTTATACAGATATTTACTAGATATGAAACCAACCTTTGCCCAGTTCGAAGGAAAACTTCTCTCCTCTGTCTCTGCTTGAGTCGAAATGAGTACCATCCAGAAGTGTGCCCACATAATGTACAAACACTTTGTCGCCAGTCATAAGCGGCTCTGTGCCCGTGCCTTCCCGTTTCACCAGCTGGAAAAACAGACAGCAAGAGGAGAATTTATCAGAAAGAGTAATTGATTTAAAAAAAAAAAAAAAGTCATCACTGCAACAGACATACAAAGCCAGATCCAAACATGTGTTACCTGTATCCCCCCTGGCAGTTTTGTACTTTGCATCATAGGAGGTAACGCTGCCAAATCCTTTTGAATGAATATGAGCTGTAACATTTAACTCCCATCTGCATGCATGTGTGAGTAGATATCAAATGCTCCTATCAGCATTTGTAGGTTTTGCATTTAGTACCTCTCCAAAACAAGCAAAATAAAACACAAACAGAACATAAGAATAAACTAAGCTGCTAAGAATTGTGCCGATGTATGCTTTAAGTGAACTATGAATACAAGAAAAACTGAGGCAACTACAGACAAATTGAAAGGACCAGCTAAAACACATCCTTATATTGGCATATAGATGCAGAATGACAAAGTTCCTGGAGCAGCGTTTTAAAACGGCCTTGAGGAACCAGTGACTGCAACTTTAAGTCCTTCTGCCGAGAATTCCACACATATGGAGCCGCACACATAAAGGCATTTTTGCCAAACTCTGAAAGTACCCTAGGTACAGACAATAAAAACATGTTCTGTGAAGGGAGGACAGAGCCATTTTCAATTTTTGCTTACTGGACACACATATATATGCTGTAAGTAGACCGAGAAAAGCTATGAAAATAAGAGAATACCAATTAAAAAGTCTACAAAACTTTAAAGACAGCCACTGAACCCGAGTATATAGGATACAATGATAAGTAGGGGGCTTATAGATTTCAATGCACCATAATACAGAGTCCAGAGCATGCAGACACGGAGAGGGTACAATCATAAACAAGCACAGTCACAGTGTAGCAAAGACCAGTCATTTTTGACCAAGAAATAAACACAGTTCCTATTTCTGAAATTAAAACCCAGTCTCAGATTAAGCCTTTTCACATGTAGTTCAATATGGGGCTTAGAGGAAAGACAATCGTCTGACACAATGCCCAAATAGTGATCACATTAAACACTCTTTATGCTGTTGTTTCGATGTGTAACAGTAGTTGTCAGATTTTAAAGCTTCGCCTTGGTTTTTGTGGATACCATAAACTTTGTTTTATCAGCATTCAGGACGAGCCTCAGACTGAACTGGAATTATCCATGTTATTGACACCCTGCCGTAGCCTGGGAACCTGACGAATCTGCGGGCTCATGTTTTATTTGCTTTGGCTCATACTTACAATTCGCGTTTGCGATTTGGTGTAGCGATCTCAAGCTAACCCTTGGGAGAGGTTAGCTGTGAAAGCAGTGGTAAGAAACGTAACATAATTGGCGTTACACTGTTACGGTGTTGTCAACACTGTAGCTTGCATAAGCTGCTTTATTGACAGCGCACGCGACAGCCTAGCTAGCAACAGCTAGCATTAGCCTATCCTGATGAGTAAACAACAAGCAGCAAGCTAACACCTCAGCTAGCTGGGTTGATACACACTGCCAAACACAACCACTTGCCTTTAAAACGCCCCCGTCTTTCTTTGGTGTGATGTCCTCTCCCTCCATTGGGATGGTGTGTTGTCCTTCGCTTGTCTGCTCCTCTGCAGTCATTGTCATAAAGCAGATTTAACCTCCTGCTCCTCTGACCCGTACCACAATTACACTTGTTTTAAGCAGTGGCGGCTAAAGCTAACTAGCGTACTTACTTCACAAGCCACGCCAAGTGCAACAAGAAACAACCAAACTGACGTCAACGCTAACGTTGGCTAGCTGCTTGGCTTACTGCGCTGAGACCGTGCTACCGTTGTGCGCCGGACCCACTATCCACACAGAGTAGGCGCTTTCAGTTAACTAGCTTCAGGTCCACGTTGTCTGGCAGTCTGGCATCTGACAGGCGCTTCAAGAAGGACAGAGAATTTTCCAGACACTCAAGAGGAACAGGGGACGAACCCGTGTTAATGGCGCCGCTCATAGTCATGCGCATCTTCTGGAAAGGCGGTGCACTTCTAAAAAGTAGAGCAAAGGCACTATTTACAGCTATACCGTACCATAAATTGGATAATTAATACTTAAATTAATTAAATATCCTACAATAATCAAATAGCACCATGTTAAAGGGAAAAAATATGCGATACCTGTACATAGCCCCACCCGCGTATTTACTGTCGTAGTATAAAACAAGCACTCCTTAGTTTTTCTTGCTCCCTATTGGTCAGATTCAGTCAGATTCCCTCCCCGCTGCTGTCTGTTGGCGCGGGAGTTGAATGTAATGACACAAAATGAAAACTCTTTTCTAAAGGATATCTGCGGGTAAGTAGCTGTTACATAGCTCGTGTAGCATCTCTGTAAAGGTTACCATCAGCAGTAGATATAAAAGTTAAGCTTATAAACGGATTGGTTGTGTGGTCGAGACAGCTAGCGCAGAAGTTTTCGTTTTAAGACAACATCACATATTAGCTGCTTGACATAACATGTAGGCAAAGTGGGAAGCTCTTAAGATGAAAGATGGGTGACATTAATGTAGTAAATTGAGGTAATGGAGTAAAATGAGGCAAAGTGATAATCCAAAGCAGAATCTGGCGCCTGTCTGGGTGCGTCATGTTAGACACAATAACATCACTATCAGGAGCTAAGGCTTGTTGCTAATGCAAGCCAGTCTAAACACACTGTGTGCTATTTAGCAGATGGAGGGGCTTCTTTCATGATGATCTCTGAACTGAAATGTTTGATTCAGCTATTAACCCTTGTCATCGTACAGGAAGGTTCACCAGTATGGAGAGTGGAAGAACCCAGTTTCCATTTCCCTACCAGCCCTATCACATCCAGGAGCAGTTCATGCAGGCCCTGTACAATGCACTCGACAAGGGCAAAGTTGGGATCTTTGAAAGTCCAACTGGGACGGTGTGTATGTGGTGCATGTACATTAGAGATATCAAAGCAGAAGCCTTTAGATTTTATTGATAAAGTTTGTCTTTTCAACATGTATGTCCTTTAACCCAGGGCAAGTCTCTGAGTCTGATATGTGGAGCGTTGAGCTGGCTCACAGACTATGAGGAGAAGAAGAGGCAGGAGGCAGCTGCTCTGCTGCATGAGGGAGAAGCAGCTCTTTCCACGTCCACTGCACAGTCCTCCACCACCAGCTCCTCAGCAGAGCCCGACTGGATCACTGATTTTGTTCAGAAAAAGGCAGAACGCGATTTGGTGTCAAAGTTGAAGGTAAGCATTACAACAGGTTACAATGAAGGGAGTAAACACTGCTCGGCTCTGATCATCTTTGACGAAGGTAAAAGTACAAAAAAACAAAATCCAGGAAGTCTCATATTATGAAATAATCTCATATATATATTTTTAGAGCACAGGCGATATAACAGACCAACACATATTGACTATAGCTCTTTATCAGGGACCATTTAAGGCCTCCTGGATTTTTTTATTTTATTTTTTGAAGGCATTTTGTTTGAAGAAAGGTATTCGCACATCCAGCTGTCTAAGATGCAGGTGCGTTGGAAAATATCACTTGAGTCTTTGAACAGAAAACCAGCACACAAGTTTTTGAAGGCAAGCTTGTCAGTGTATTTCAAATGTGACCTTGGCATGGATCTCTGGGAATTTCCGCTTCTTACCTGCTCAGCTTTTGAATGTTATTGGTTGTTTTTTGTATTTCAGGAGGAAGAATTGAAAAGAAAGAAGAGGGAAGAACGATTAGAAATGATCAGGAACAACGTTCAACTAAAGTATGCAATAAAAAGAAAAGTAAGTGACTTTGCACGGTGGTGTTTCAAAGAGCTGAAGCATCAGAAATTTACCCCCAAATCACTGCAAGTTGAGTCTCTACAACTCAGTACATGAATGTCTGTGTATGTATCTGTAGAGTGGTGAAGAAGACGAGGCATTCAAATTGCTCCAGCTCAGTAAAGAGGACCAAACAGAGACACAAGGAGACCAAGAGGACGAGGACCTTGTCATCGCAGAATATGAGAGCGATGACGAGTCTAAGACCAGGAACAGGTGAGGGCAGCTGCTGATTGGTTATTAATCCTATCAAATGTTATATCACGGTGACAGATAATGACAGCAGGGTGTGTTTGCACTCATGCTCAGATTTTGTGGCGCCGAAGACGACACAGACGACGAGCTGGTTGAGGAACATGTTACTAAGGTTTGTGAGCGAGACATTTAACATTGTAAATATATGGATGAGTGTCCCGCTGATCTAAAACATAATGAGTGTCACACATTAACCTGAAGTGAGCCCGTATGCATACACATGTTTTCAGATTTACTACTGCAGTCGCACTCACTCCCAGCTGGCCCAATTTGTCCATGAGGTTCAAAAAAGCCCCTTCAGCAAAGACATCAGTCTGGTCACGCTGGGCTCACGGCAGGTATGTGCACACACACCTACAAACACTCAGGAACATAAACACACAAAGCAATTGATGATATTGTGTGCAGTGTATTTTGAAAAGATTATACCTGACTACCCCCCTCTCTCTCTTAGAAGACAGTCGGTGGTTATTTATAGTTACAGCAGAACAGAGAAGTCTTACAGGATTGGTTCTCCACTGCTTACATAAGTCACTGACCTTTCCCAAAACAGTAGATACAACAAGCTTAACCCAAGAAAGGGAAATGCCACACATCTTTCATCATCGTGTTCACATCAATTAACATGACCCACCATAGGCTACATATGTCAGTTTCCATAAAGCCCTGACACTGGTGCTGATTTATAGCTCCTAAAAAAAGACGGAGGTCTGAGTTCAACGCTGTTACCAGTACACACCAGGACACATGTGCAAGTCATACTGACAGAACAGGGCTGTCAATAAACAAGTTAAGGACATGGCATTAAATGATAATGTTAGTGTTAATATACTTTTACAATATACGTATACACACAAAAGACCACCAGCACAAGGGTTAGATTTTAGTATATGTGGTTAAATCTCATCTTTTGTGAATATATATATAGGAGGGTTGGGCATGAGTGCTCGAGCTCTTGATTCGGACATCACTATTTGTTCAATGTACAGAGTAACCACCTGTTTTTGTGCCTTTTTTTTTGTTTGTTTTGCTTTGTAAATGAAAACATGATAAATAGAACCCTAAACTGACCCTGTACTATATTTAATGTTTACATTTTTGGACAGGATGTAGTGATGTAACTGCTGTTTATAAATATCTGCACAGATCCATACAGCTATATAATGATAGATCTGTGTCAGCCACAGACTTTCAGCCAGACATCATAGGTCTCACATCACCCCAATTCTCGCCTCCCTCCACTGGTTGCCATTTAACTTCAGAATTGATTTTAAGATTCTTTTAATAACCTTTAAAGCTCAACATGGTTTAGCGCTGAGTTATATAGCTGTGCCTCTGACTACATGTGCTCCAAGTCATGACCTGGGATCATCAAGCCCACCCTTACTAGTCTTCTCTGGATCAAGGCTGGTAACTAAAGGTGATTGTGCTTTTGCCATCAAGGCCCCAAAGCTCTGGAAGTCTCTGCCTGAAGAGATGAGGCTGGCTAGCACGTTACCTGTCTTTAAATCATCGCTTAAAACATGTATTTTATAGGAAAGCTTTCCCTTTTAATGCCTGATTTATACTTTTGTGTTATATTTCCTTTGTATTGTTTTGTTGTCTAATTTCTGTGCACTTTGTGAAGCATTTTGTAAGCTTTTTTAGATTAGTGCTATACAGATAAATATTATTTTTATATTATATTATTATTATCACTCCATTTAACTATACAGGCAGAATGGTGACCAGGCATATGCATGATGTTTGGAAGTATTTCAACCAAATAAACCAAATATGTGCAGTGAAATTTATGTAACGTTAAACTTCAAACTATCACAGCTAATCTCTACAGTCTGTGCAGCGCAGAAAGGAACACTACCCACGTTCTCACTTTGGTGTTTATTTCAGACCCTATTCTTACATTAGATTTTTGTTTTGCGAGTACTAAGTTGTTTGATAATAATTTAATGCAAGTACTTGAGTATGGAAATCACTAAAAATGCTCATCTCTACTATAGAGCTAAATGATGTGTTTCATTTTGAGTGGAGAGCTTTGCGATTATGTTGTTTTCTACAGGCTTTAGAAATGATCGAGAGACCTGTATTTTACCATTGTACCCACGTACACACGTTACACATGCCCGTATCCTCGCAATACGTATTTTGCAAAATTTCTATACTGATTTATTAAATCAATTTTTAAAATAAATGAATAATCTCTTAATATAACCCTTAAATTTATTTGTTTTTAACACGTAACTGAATTAAATTTTGACACCTAACATTAAAATTATCACATCCCTCAAAATCAAGAGGGCCTCGCGACCCCCCCGTGGCTCTTCGGCGCCCCCCCTAACGGGGTCACGCCCCTCCCAGTTGGGAACCACTGATCTAGACTGTCTAATATGTTTGTACATAGTAGAAGCAGGCTGTTTTAAACTGAATAAATTCCAGAATTTATACCTGTATCACTAGATTTAAGGATAATTACTAAAAATGTCACTATATGCTTAATTTCCTTAAATTAAAATGCTAAAATACAACATGATCTAAAACAGCACATTACACCTGCATTACTGTCAACCCCACACAAAGCCTTGCATTAACCAGGAACTGTTTCCTGTATTCAGTCGGTAAAACAGGATTATAAATGTTGACATCTGATGGTATTTGCTCAGCAAACTTACAACTGTGTACTCTCCAGAATCTGTGTATCAACGAGGAGGTGCGTCGCCTGGGCAGCATCCAGCGCATTAACGACCGCTGCATGGAGATGCAGAAAAACAAACACGGTAAGAGCCCCTCACACACTGGCCCCAGAGCTACAGATCTCACAGGAGAGCATGGCCAGATTGCATCAAGCTTGTCAGAGATTTGCAACTTGTAAACATTTATTTAACCTTTATTTGAAGCAGGAAAGATTTTTTAGGAGAATCCTGGTCCAAAATAGGCAGCAGTAACGAGTCACAAACAAACAACATTAGGCAGACAACCAAACACATTATAAAATTATGAGTGAATGTTTCTTATGCTGCAAGATAACCCATAACCTAAGACCAGTTTTGCTTACAGTGCTGCCTGTTCTGCTATTTTGTAGAGAAGCCGCATCATGAGGAGGGCGCAAAACGAAAGCGAGGCCCAGCAAAGAGTGTGTGTCCCTATTACAAAGCTTCAGCAATGCAGCAGATGAGGGACGAGATTCTGGGGACAGTCCACGATATAGAGCAGATGCTGAAGCTGGGCAGAGAGACACACGCATGTCCTTACTACACCACACGGCTCGCTGTTCCCCCTGCACAGGTACTGCTATCCTCTTTGTACTCAGCTCATTCCTGTGTCTTATTACTTTGGTGATTGTTTGGTGGCCGTGCTGCTGACATCGCTCCAGTATTTTTATTTGTTCATGAACTTCTTGTGAGCAGATTGAAGTTTTAGTGTTAATCTGTATGGCTTGTGTTTACTGTGTCTGCACAGTTGGTGGTGTTGCCCTATCAGATGTTGCTTCACGAAGCTACAAGGAAGGCCGCAGGGGTCCAGCTGCAGGGGCAGGTAGGATTAGATGTTGTTTTTGTTTCTGTCTTAGGTTTCTCTGTTCTGCAGCTGTCAGCATTTGAAATGCCCAGGTGAGGTTACAAACACAATGTTTCAGAAGTAGTTAAACTGCTGGCACACAGTAATGTTATTTCTGAACAAAAATATAAACATACAATGATTGTGGGTTATTTGAGACTGTTTTTGCCCCTGATACACATATTAAATTGTCTTCAATTCGGATTTAATGGGTCTTAAATGTTTTGTAAGCAACTCATCGCAAGAGTTTCTGGTGTTTGTGCTATGTGAAACATCATTTTAGCTGGAGGGAAACATGATTCAATGGGGAAACACAATACCTGTATGCACAAAATGCCCCTATTATCAGCACCTCTGCGTATTATCACGCAGTGAGTCTGCTTTGAGAACCTAAAGCCTTGCTGGCCAGCCTGCTCGTTAGTTTATTTTTTCATTTTAGTGTCATTTTACCCTAGTGTTCATGTTGAACTGACGTCATTGGGCCTCATTCATGAAACATGAGCAGAACGACTTTGTGTGTAACCTGTTTGCAGAAGAACATTTTTGTTTTTTTCACTATTCATCAATATGTTAGTAGCTCCGATCTTTTTGTATGTACTAACAAAATCTACACCTGCTTCTGACCGCTCGTAGTAAGTTAAACATGACAAAAGATTAGAAATAAAACACATTTAGCTATTAATTAGTAGGCATTTAGCAGATTAGGTTTCTTAAAAAAGTAAATGAGTTATTTAATGCAGCTTAATAGAAAACTGGAAAACGGTGTTCTCTGAATAAATAAAATAACAAACCAATACACTTCCTCTGCCCTCTTTACACACCACAGCCCCAAACTGCATGTCTTTTTTGTTTAATTTAATTATCAGAGATGCAACATGGGGGACGAAAACATTATTTCAAATTGAGTTTTGGTTTAACAAGACTTGTGGACGTGGGAAAGCAAGTCGGCGTCTGTCTCTGCTCACACCACGCAGTTAGTGAACCCGAATAGGAAGAGTATATTTCACTTTTGGTGTGTGTTTTCATGGCAAGTTTGGCCCTAAATGTAATTTAAACTGGTGTTAAAAAGTCCTTAAGCCTCAAATCTAACTTGTTCATACCTGTAGATGCCTGATACTTTCATCAGTTTCAATAACTTGAAGTGGAATTGATTTGTCATATTACTGTCAGCAATTTATTTTAATATAAATATATATATTTTTTACAGGTGGTGATCATAGATGAAGCTCACAATCTTAGTGACACACTCTCCTGTATACACAGTGCAGAGCTCACTGGAGCGCAGGTACACACATTCATACACACCAGTACAGATCAGTACAAAATGCAGGTTTAAATCCCATCATGTTTTTTGGAATATACTGAATTGTGAATCTTCTACAGCTTTGCCGTGCCCACTCGCAGCTCACCCAGTATGCCGACCGCTATAAGTGAGTGCACAGTCTCAAAGAATGCACATACTCACAAATTAAATAATGTCTCACCCTCCTAACGCTTGATGTTTATGTGTCTATGTCAGGAGCAGACTGAAGGCAAAGAACCTGATGTACATCAAACAGATTCTGTTTGTGATTGAGGGGCTTGTGCGGGCTCTGGGAGGTGAGTGTGTTTTTTTAAATTATTGATTATAGGGAACATTGCTGGACATTTCCAATTGTGATGTAAATGCTCTCTTTGCAGGTAAGGTGGGGCAGAATCCACAGAGCCAGGCTACACAAACAGGTCAGTAAATAATACAAACACATAAACACATACTAACACACATCTACGCAGATATTGTTAACAAGTCGTGTTTCTTTATCTTTTATGAACTGAAATGCTCACTATTAACAACTTCCTCTTCAAGGCTCAGATCGACAATATTAACTTGTTTAAGGTAGTTAAAAAATGTTGAAAATCACAGTCATGGCTTTTAAACACGCTATCCAAACTGTAAACTTCATTCAATCTCATTTTCACTTTAGTTACAGAGATACTTTGAGAAGAGCATGATCAGCAGAAAAGTAAGTGTGTAATATCTATGTATTGATTTATGCCTCATATAAATACTGAGTGACCTACTGTAAAATGAATATGAATCCCAAACGTGTCTTCTCTCTGCAGCTGAGTGGCTTTGTGGAGAAGTACGCAGGATCAGGTGTGAGTGTGCACACTCAAAGCAGCTCCAACAAGGAGAACCGACGCACAGAGGGCTTAAACCGCTACCTTCAAACTCTGCAGAGCAACCAGAGCTCTGCACCAGGTCAGAGGGCTGATTTTTATGTCACAAACAAATTAAAATCTAATTTTGGAGATCAACATTTCAGGCATGTGGCATTACTATAGCAACATGAAATCATTTATTAAAGAAATGGGATCCAAGTCAGTGATGTGAAAAGCTTAAAATGCTTAATTTTAGAAAGATTTGGCTGTCACAGAACTATACTGTGAGCCGTGTAGGGAGTACTACTTTACAAAATGACACATTACTGTAATTCCACTGATTTTGGTGGTAACTGGACATGTAAATAGACATCTCCAGTTACTTATTTAAAATAACCATATAATACGTGATTATAATTAGTGAAATCTGAATGGGCTCGTTACTTTTGTCACCCTATTCACCACATTTTTTCCTGGTAATGATCTAACGTCAGCTGTAGTGACGCGCTAGTCAGGTGAGCAGAGCTGAGGTCACTCTGTCTTGTTTGTGTGTGTTTGTTTTTTGAAGAGAGAGATAGACAGAGGTAGGGGAAGAGAAGGTGGAGGGTGGGCCATTGCTGCCAATGTTTCTGTGAGTTATCAATAACTAAATGTTATTCAGAACAGAGCAGGACCTGCCAGTCCACCTGCGCATCACAAAGTCACCTGACTTTACGGCACAGCAATAAGTAGTGTAGATCATTGAGTCATTCAATCAGCATTAGAGTGTCACTGCACACAGTGGCCCACAGATGAGGCGCTTTGAGCTTGCTGTTCTGAAAATATTTCAGTTCAGTTTTATTGATAAAGCTTAGTATCACAAATCGCAATTTGCCACAGAGAATTTACAGCATACAACATCCCTCTGTCCTTGGACCCTCACAGTGGATATAGAAAAAATTCCAAAAAAAACTTTATTGGGGAAAAAAATGGAAACTTCAGGTAGAGCAACTGAGGAGGAACCTTCTTGAGGTTGGTGTTGTGTGTACAGAACAGATCAACATAATAGATGTACCATATGACAAAATGATGTCATAAAATAGGGACATATTGTTCCCTCCCGGAGATCAAGAACAGATGAGACCTGTGGTGGTGAGTTGTAGTCTCTGTGCAGGATTTAAATTATTGTTTACAGGGTCCCCACAGTCATGGAAAACCTGGAAAAGTCATTGAATTTCCTAATCTCATTTTAGAAAAGTCATGAAATTAGAAAAAATCATCCAAAGTTATGGAGAATCGTGGAATTTTGTTGTTTGTACTGAAATTATGCGTCAAGTTGGGGCTGCACCATATATCGTTTCAACATTGACACTGCGATGCGCAGCAGTTGCATCGAAGGATGTGCAGTGTCAAGTAAGGCAAATTAACTTCAACCCCATATTTGATGCTTGATGATAATGGAAAACACGGTTCTCATTTTCCATGATTTATACCAGCCAAGCCTACCACTTGTATAACGTACTCGCATATGTGAAGTTGTGTGGTGGTGTTTGTAACGGGAAACAAGACTCTCCAGGCCGGCAATAGCAGCAGACAGTGACATGCATGGTTCCCTGAAATGAAAACGTTATGATAGGTCCTTCAAAAGTCCTTGAAATTTTGTCCATGAAAATGTGTGGAAACCCTGTGTTGACGTTAAAGGACAAACCTCTTTGGGTGTTTATGTTTGTGTAAATAACTTCTGTCAATTTTATTTCATGAGGTCTATCGTGAGAAACAATCAGTAATTGAGTTTACTCTGCGTAGAGCGTTAAATATGGACTTGTTTTGCTTGATTTGGAGGCCTGTCCAGGCTACAATAAACAGGCCTACCACAACATATCATGCGTTATTCTTCTACTGCTTACTTGTCATCATAGTGATAATGGATACAATCATAGGTACAATTCAACAGCTGTCTTGTCCCACACTTTGCCACAGCAACACAAAAATAATGTATTACTGTGTGCATTAATAAGAGAATTGAAGCAGATATTTACAAATAACTCTTAAGTTATTTTCCCTAGTAACTAATTACTTTTATATACAGCTTGTAAAGTAATTTAATTACTTTAAAAGAAGTAATTTATCACTAATTTTCAGTAACCCTCACAGCAATGATTGTGAGATGTTTTGAAAATTGATTTTATCCGAATGGACACTGAACAATGAGTACCATGAAATCTCCCACATTTCCTTGTTTGTAAAGTGTACTTGGCTACTGCACTGGAAGACCGGCATGTTGCTAAGCAGAAGACATTTAGTGCAAAATGTGATGAGTGTTTTCTGTGAAGCTGGATCTAAGTTACAAGTGTGATTATTATAGTTATTTTCACACCATGTCTGTGCCCCTCACATCCAGCCATTTCTCACACTCCACCATTTTGCAGTCAGCAGACACTGAACAATGCAGCATTCCTCTGGTTGTTCATTACGATTTATGTGTACTTTATGCTCCCCTGTGTGCAGTTTCCTCAGCAGACCAGCAGGGGTCAGAGGCAGAGAAAGTGCTGTCTGCATCTCCCATGATGCAGGTGGAGGGTTTCTTCATGGCTCTCACCAACAGCAACGCTGACGGCAGAGTGGTGGTGCACAGACAAGGTGACGTTTTTAAAAAAAAAAAAACACAACTCCAAATAAAGGACAGTAATGAAATCAGAGTCTTATCAATACCCCCCGTCTGTCATGTCCAGGTACTTTGTCAGAGAGCAGTGTCAAGTTCCTGCTGTTGAATCCAGCGGTCCACTTTGCC
>JAPZEB010000023.1:16307424-16319755 GCA_029783705.1 Chaetodon striatus
AAAGCCACCATGTCACATTCTGGTCTGTTAGTCATCTGGTTGGTTGATTTGCTCTTGTCCGACCAAATTCTCACTGGTCAGGCAGTCGCTGGTGTTACTCTAATGAGACTGTTTATCCACTGAAGCTTTTTTTTCTTGTCCCCAGCAGTTACTGTTCAGCACTATGTGATGATTGGTCTTTTTTGTTATGTTTGTCCCGCCCCTTCTTCACTGTAATTGGACAGATGGTGACAGTGACAAGTGCAGTGTTTCACCCAAAGTTTAACATTTTTCAACTCTGATGTTTTCATTTTTTAATCAGAAAAGGCATGAAAAATCATGGAAGACATTGAGTGTCATATTTACCATCATGGATTTATGGAAGACACTCCAGTCAAGGCTGAATTACAAAGCTCCTGAGAGGAATAGGATCACACCAGAGGCTTTGTTGCAGTGGCACAATGGCTAACGTTTGCATCTGGGTCAAAAATACTAAGTCTCTGTCCCTCATGCAGCGTTACAGAGATATCTTACATTAGTATTGTTATGTTGTGTATGACATCGTAACCTCTGTAGTGTCCAACGCATTGGTGAGCAAAGACTTTCTTTGGTTGATTACAGCCCTACTGACTATAGATAAGTTCCTCACACAACCCAAAAAAATCTGAACTTTCCCTTTAACAAAAGGTTGTAATAGTATTTTAAGTGCATCATTCTCAAAGTGCATTTTCAAGACAGCCTCTAAGCTATCACCGTTACGTTCTCAGATCTTCCAGGAGCCGAAGAAAGCCAACCAGGTTGAGCAGGTGCTGAGCGAGTTCTCCCGCTGTATCCAGGTACAACTGTCACAGCTCAAACACCAGCCCTCATCACCGACACTGAGAATCTATCCATGATGAGCAATTGCCGTCATGATTGACATGCATATGTTACTATTTGCACGCCCCTTTTCCTTTTGTCAGAGGTGTGCTGTGGACGTCGGCGGGCTCACAGGAGCGTTGCTGTTCTCCGTGGTTGGAGGAAAGATGAGCGAGGGCATCAATTTCTCCGATGACTTGGGCAGGTGTGTGTAATTCGTAAGCACATCGACAGCCGGCAGTCGCATACGTTATAAAGAATACTACTACTAAATGGTCCTTTCTGTTTGCGTGTGATGACAGGTGTGTGGTGATGGTGGGAATGCCATATCCCAACATCAAATCCCCAGAGCTACAGGAAAAGATGTCCTACCTGGACAAGCACCTGGTGAGACTCTCAACTGTCCTTTTGGTCTCAAGTCTCAAACAAGTAGTTTTGAAGCTCAATCTCATCAGCTTTGTTTGTCTCTTAGCCTCACAGTGGAGGGAGGAGCCCTGGCCAAGCACTGATAGAAAACCTGTGCATGAAGGCTGTCAATCAGTCCATAGGTAACCATGACAACAGAGTAAAACATATTAAAAAAAAGACTATGATCAATACTGATATATATTTGACTTCATCTGCCCAAAGGAAGAGCTATCCGTCACCGTGGCGACTATTCCTCCATCGTGCTGTGTGACAGACGTTACTCTCGACCTGCGACACTCGCTAAACTTCCCACATGGATCAAAGATCGCACAAGCACACACACAACTTTTGGCCCTGCTTTTGCCGCCCTACGGAAGGTGAGACACAAGTACATACACTCATGTAACCACACTCAAACTACTGTATCGTGACTAAGATATGTTTGTTTGTTTTCTGTGTGTTCGTCTTGCCCAGTTCTTTCTGGAGAAGAAGCAGAAGCAGGTGTAGTGTCATTTACTGGACACTTCCCAAGACCGAGGTTAGGAAGAACTTCGGGGGAAACCCAGTGCAACAGCGGTCACAGTGCAAATTTAGCAACCCAAAAACTCCCAAATTCTTCAACATTTTGAAGTGGTCAGAGCTCTGAGTTCCCCTGGCTGGAATTCAGGGATCATACTGACTTTATTTTATGCTCCAAATGTTGCGTTTTTCTTTTTGGCTTGCTAGCATCTCTGGTGTAGAGACGTGTGAATTAATAACACTGCAGACAAAGGCCATTTATCACATTAACTAAAGTCTGTCAGTCCAGCAATGTTTTTGATTTCAGTCTGGAACAAGCTGGATATTTTTTAGTTGAGTATGTTGAAATTAATTACTGAAGCAGCTACTACACAGATAGCAGGCACAGTTCTGGCTTAGGAATCCATGTGACTGATTTACCCTCAAAGAAGATATTAAATATTTAAAGAATTCCATGTTATGTGTTATGTAATGGGAAAATTACTTTTATTTAATGGAAAGATGTTACTGAAATGCTTCTAATAATATCTGCTTGTTTAATTTTATGAAAATATGCTTTCCTATTATCAATAAATGGTTTTATTATTTGAGTTTTAGTGGTGCTTTGTTGAACTGGTTACACAAATCAGTGCACTTATCATTATGAAGCCAATTATTGGCCACTTTAAAGTTTCTGTTAGCAAGAGAACTTAGCACTTTCACAATATTGTTAAGTGATTAGATGAAAATGTAAGTCCTTTGTACACAAAATTATCCCAGACAATCAAATGCTTTCATTATCAGCGCTTAAAGTGTTCATTGTCCTTCATGTTATGCATCCCAGTCATCGTCATCTGCTGTCGCATGTGGGGCAGGAAGTGGTGGGATGGCATCTGACATCCTGGCAAATGCACCGCCAGTACCAGCTGGAGCCTCACCAGACTCCCCACCTGCTGGACCCTTACCAGATATGCCTGCAGAGAGAACAGGACACATTATTTAATGTACGCAGTTCCAACCACTAACATTTTTAACCTCATTCGACATTAAGGGGTTCCTCACCTTTTCTTCGCATGGCAAGTTTATTGAAGAGATCTGACATAAAGTCTCCTCCACTGGATGCCACTCCCACTGCTGTGAGGCAAAGACAGGAAGTTACTAAATAATCATGCAATCAGTATTTTTTTTAATTAGCATTTGGAGCAGTGAAACCGTTTCACTCATTCCCCAGTGCTGCGCTTCAAAGTGGAGCGCATAATTACAACAAGTCTTGTTATCGAGTTAGTCGGTATAAGCAGCTCTCTCTAAATATGAAATGTTAGGTCATGCCCTGGCCAGCCAACCAGAAATGAAGACAAATATATGCCCTCTGATGTTAGTGTTGAAGTACGACTGAAACAAAGTTGACCTTTTAATGAGGTGGCCATTTACAAAGCAAGGGTCACACAGCTATGACCTTTAATGATAACCATATGAGATACATATACAAACGCTCACACCCTGACATGGTATAAACTCATAGGTGATTGCTAACTAGACATTGGTCACATGCTGCGCTTTGTTTGCATGACTTTCACGTCATTGTTAAAGCTGCATCATGTAGCAGTTAATGAAACATTAGAGGAACCACATCTTCACTCAAACAATCCAACACCTTGCTCTTGCTCCTTCTGTTTCTTCTTCTCCATCTTGCGCTCTTTAACGTTGCGTAACTTGGCTTTGCCGATGCCTCCGGCATTGCGGATGGACTCCAGGAGACTGGCACGGCCATCTGATGGCTCGACTACCTCGCTGGGAGCACCAGACACAGGGCCTGCAGACAGAGGAGACGGTTAGACTGGTGGCAGGGTAATTTGGGTTTTGAGCCCATTAATGTCAATAAGGACAATCTAATGCATGAGAGTGAGGAGGGTTTCTCAGCGTGTGTGTGAGGAGCAGGTTTTTACTACTTTAATTCACTGTCCAGCTCAAACATATTCCTTCAAGTCTGGAGTGTGGAGCCAGCACAATATTTCTGAGTTGAATGCATGCAACAAAGCAGGCGTGGAGCCAGATGTTGTAAACATTCAGGGCTCAGCCCAAACTCAGAGGGATCCAGGCGCATGCTCCCATGTTTTCCCAGTTACAGCAGCTATACAGTCTGCACTATTTTTCAAGCCATCTGAGATAACACTTCCCAAAGAAATGTACACCATTTAAGAAAACATGATAGCTGCCAAGGGAAACTTACAACCTAAAACCCTACCACAAAAATGTTGAGGATGACTAAACCACTCCTGCCGCCTAAGGAGGCATAAATTGTCTGATGCTACTATTTTTAACACACATAAGATAGGAACCCCACCTCTGATTTACTAGAGTACACAGATCAACAGTTCCCAACAATGCCAAGTAAATGTGGTCTTCAATACTCTGAATTAAATATTAGGCCAACAGAAGAACATTTACTCAATTATATCAGATTAGACAGGGAATAGTGCAGATTTGGGGCTTTTGGGAAAACATTCAGGGCTGGAGCCCCTGCGACAAACCTGAACTTGGTGCTCGAGAGACTTCTGTGGGGCCGTCAACAGGAGGGGGTGGTGGAGGAGGGGGAGGAGGGGGGGCTCCTGCAGGAATGGCAGGAGTGAGGGCAGGCTCAGGAGGAGGAGGGGGTGGGGGAGGTGGTGGAGGAGGTGGCGCATTAGGTTGGAGCTGAGATCCTGAAAGAGAAAGAAATAAAAAAAAAGTCATCAGATTACAAACCCAGCATCAACCCAAACTACTGTGAGGAATTGAAAGGTATGGGTGTGTGTGTGTGTGTGTGTGTGTGTGTGTACCCTGTGCACTGCTCTCCTCAGCAAAGGCGGGCAGATCAGGGATGTTGTGTGTGGGTCCTGATGGGGCAAAGCCAGGCCCAAGGTCTGCGCTGTAGGACAGGTCATCTGCGATGCCTGGCAGGTCAGGCAGGTAGGATGGCACATCTATCTCGGGCACCTGGCCCAGGTCTGGCACGTAGAAATACGACTCTGCCGTCTGTTAGAGTGAAATGATTAGAGACAGACAGCATTAATCATCAAATGCATCATTCCCAATCCTACGTATAAAATAGTCTTATTAATGATTGGAGAGGGGTGTTTGAGGTACCTGTCTCTCCAGCTGCTCTCTCTTCGTGATGGACAATGGTGCGTCAAACGGTTTCTCCTCTTTTTCTGTCTCTAGTGTTGTGTGTGTTTTTGTCACTGCTCCAGCCAGAGGATCAAGGAACACATACTTCTTATATCTTTGAAAGCACACAAATCCAGAGATATGAGGAACGGATTGAAATCAAATCCGTTCTTACAGTTAGCATCTGTCTCCTTGTGTGTGTGTGTGTGTGTGTGTGTGTGTGTGTGTGTGGACTCACAAGTTCTCTGTAGTATTAAAGAGCAACAGGGAGCTGACAGATGAGATGTTGCGCGGCAGACTGCCCAACCCCTCCTCTGTCTCATCCTCAGACCTCTTCTTCTTGCTCACACACACTGGGAAATACATCAACTTCTCCTGAAAGGAAGACATAGAGACATAGAGTGAGAGGCAGATCTGTGAAATGTCAACTAAATCTTCTTGAATAACGCGAATCACAAATGCCACCAAAGTGCCCCTGCGCGCAGATGCATGCGCGCCCACACTACAATACCGAATTATATGGCTGGGGACATTGCTTCTGGGGGTGATATTGAATAATACATTTCTGCACCAGAGAAAATTGCTAGCAGTGTTTTCATTTCTCCCTCCTCGCCCCCTCTGACAAATACGCACAGATACACACACACAAAAAAACAACACATTGCAAGACCAAGCAGACGCAGCAAGAAAATATGCTGGTTTTCTTAAAGTTTCCTAAGATGGTAATGGAAAAACTGTGGTGCTCACTTTAAATAATGCAGGATCCTGTGCTGAGCCCTGCACACACACACACAGACACTAAACCACTTAGGAGAACACTATCATACATTGCATTTTTATACTTCTATGTTGCTGTTTTTTTACTATCTTGTACCTCCGTATCAATAAAGTTGATCTGATGTACTCTCCTCTGTCATATCTTTAGACATGTAGAATAACCCGACCTGGTCTGATGAATATTCTATCCAAAAAAGCCCAGACATTTCAGTTCAAATGCCACGATGCCCATTACAGCCAGTGTAACGTTTAATTAAGTGGTTGTCAGTTTGTTATTTAACTGTGAAAAATTGAGACTGACATGGATGAAAGCTTATCAGTGCTGGTTGAGTGATAAATTATTTTTTAATATGGGTGCTGCTAATCATGAGAAAACAGCTGTTTGTGTAAAAAAATATATTAGTTAGCCTAACAACAAAACAGCAGAAAATGTGGCATCCAATTTGCAATGCAGATAGTAACACACAAATGTGAAGCATACTTTACAACAGGCTTGTGTCATATTTTCATCACTAGATATTAGGAGTGGGAATCACCAGAGGCTCCACGATACAATACAATACGATACGATACGATACGATATGATACGATACTTTAGTCATGATACAATATTATTGCGGTTTTAAACATGTTGTGATATACTGAGAATTGTGATCAAATATATAGCAATATATTACCTGTTTTCAACCGCAAATAATGTCCCCAGAGGAAAACTTTCTCAACATCTGTTTAATCTAATAAGAAAAAAGTTTTTCAGTCTGTTCATCTAATTTTGCAGCAAAATGTATGTAGTGGACTGAAAAAGCAACCGGTTATATTATTCAAGTAGGCTACCAAAAGTTGAATTTGTATTAATATTAATAAGATATAATAAAAAAATAAATACTCGGCACTGTGTGATGATATGATACTGCCACACAAAAATATCACGATACTTTGCTGTATCGATTTTGTTCCCCATTCCTACTAAAATGTTTGTCCATACCAGAGCAAATAATTAATTTAATACTATTAATTTTCAAAGACCTTAAAAGAACTGGGAAGCAACTGTGTTCTCAAAGCACACAGATTATTGTCCAACAACAAAATGAAGTCTTCCCTTACATGTCAGACATTTTAAAGATTACAAAATGCAAACAAGTATAATAATAATAAATTAATCCGAATAAAATAAACCAATTCATAAAAAGAGGTTCCTGTTTTCCAAAGAACGTTCTTATACTGTTACACTCATGTTATGCTTTCATCGTTCGTACCTTGTATTAAACCCAAAGACATAGTTCACATGACACAAACCAGTACAATCAAGTATTAATAGAAGTAATGATACATGTCAAAGTTTTAGTTTTTGTCAGGCTCTACCTGTTCTGGTATTTATTCATGTTCACATTTTTTTAATTAGAGCTGCAACTAACAATTACAGTCATTACTAAATAATCTGTGGATTATTTTCTCCATTAATCAATTGTTTGGTCAACAATACATTAGTGAAACAGTGAGAATCAAACCCAAAAATATTGATTGAAATCAACAAATCCTCACGTTTAAGAACATGGAAATATAATATTTTGGGCATTTTTGCTTAAAAAATGACTTCATGATTAATTATCAAAGTGGTTGCCAATAAATATTCTGTTGATCAACTATTTGATTGACTGACTTATTGTTGCAGCTCTATTTTTAATATTCAGACATCATCAGATCAGAAGAACCTGGCTCGTTGATAATTATCATGATATGTAACCAATTCTACCTGACTCTCAAAGCATGTGGATGAATTCTGGGCAGTTTAAGATTACATTGAAAAAGATTTAAAAAAAAAAAAGAGAGTCATCCATCTTTTGCCACTGACGCAGGTCTGGGTCATTTTAGGTAAAGCAAAACAGCCCAGATGTCCTTCCCTGCCTCCCTGAGGGATCCTGAGGTGATTCCATATCAGACAGGACATATATATCTCCTCAGGGAGACGTGCAGGAGACATCAGATTCTCCCTTCACTTCAACTTGCTTCTTTTCAACATGACGGAGAAGCCCCTTAGGGTGAGCCCAGGCACCCTGTGAAGGAGGGTCATTTAGGCTTCTTCTATCCGTGATTTCATTCTTTTGGTCATTACTCAGAGCTCAGGATGACACATACGGGTTTGGACATAGATTAAGTGTTTTGCTTTCGGGCTCAACTAATGCTTCACACCTACATCAATGTGGATGCCACAATGACATTAGAGACGGTGCTTAATTAACTGGCAGACAGAGGCGGTGGCTCCCATATATACATAAAAAAAAAAGAGAGAACCGGAGAGGATATCCCAACTATCAAGGTATCCCACTGCTCATCCTTCTCTGTAAATCATTTACCAGGATGCAGAAAAAAAAACTTAAATTCTGGAGAAGCAAGGTGGACTCTGTCCTGGTCATGGGACAGAGGAACTGCTCTTAACTCCTGCATAAATATTGATGGGGTCATGGGAGTTTGTCCCTACAGTCTGCATAAATATGGAGGAGTCGAGACTTCAGCTCCAGGCCCTCCTGTCCTCGTATGACCGCAGTGAGAGCTCTGTCATAATTCTCAGCAGTAAGATAAAAGCCATGTAAATGGAAATTAATCATGGCTCTATTTATCCCTGTTTTGAACCCGCAGTTTTAGCAGTGTCAGCTGTATGAAAAGGCCCTAACACTATCAGGCTGGCGCGCACTTTATTCTCTTTCATATTAGTTGGAGCACTGTGGCTTGTGGGCTTCAAAACATTCAAACACTTTGTGAACCCATGGCTCTCTTAACAAGTCACATTTTTATTGTTGCATTAATTCCTCGTGTAATCAGCATTTTAATGTGTTTATCTCACCTGCAAGGCCTTCTCATCAAAGGGTCGAAGTTTATTCTGTATCCTGCGTCGAGGGCGAGTTTGTGAGGAGGGGTCTGCAGCCTCAGTAAAGATAGAAGAGTAGTCCTGAAGCCGATCCGGGGCTGGGTACTTAGCACTGGAGAAAACCTATACACACAGAAAAGAGCTTATATAGCTGACAAACATGAGGCTAATTATTGCTTTCAGTGATTCGGTTGCCTTATTGTGTCTCTATTGTGTATCATAGGTGCGACATATAAAGCTGCGTGCCAAAGTGTAAGTGCCATGTTACCTTGGTGGCCTTTTTACTGCCTTTGATCTTGTCCACACGGGCCTGAGCTAATCTGATCCGGTCAGTGACGCTCTGCAGCTGGCGGCGGTTCTTCTCAACACTGTCAGACACCCTGGAAGCAACACACACATCCACACGTGCATGAATATCAACATACACACATACAGAGAAAAAATATTCCTATATTATATAATCCAATTTAGAGGATTACGTAACTTGAGAAACCCTATTCCACATTTCCTTCTTTATATACGCTCTGCAAGGCGCTGAATCCTAACAATGAATTAATTAAGTCATTGTAGACTTCATGCATTTAATAAGAATGATGTGCAACTGTTTTTGTACTCTATTAATCGTTCGACATCAATCATCTAATTACTACACATCAGCTTTCAAAAGGTTATTTTGGCAAAACAATTATGTTCATAAATGTCACTCTTTTCAGAGTTACAGGAGACACTTCTTCTACTTTCATGGTGCCAGACAGAACGACCTGCTCTAAAACAGGTGCTGTGGCATAAGATGTAGCTTAGAATATGGATTCGACTGTGCAATCCAACAAATGTGACGTTTGTTTAATGTCTAGATATACTGGGAACAGATGCTGTCATATCAACAACATTTCTGATTCCTGTTATGTAATTTAAAAGTTTTTGTTTTAACTGGCTTCATTTGTTACTCCCTGGTAGTGTCAACACTCCCACTACCTTCTGGCATTTTTTTTATTTTTATTTAGCTACAATATGTATAAATAATAATAAAAAAATTAACAGATAACTGGTAATGAAAAAAGCACTGACAAGGAGCATGTGCACTACAGCAAATGGAAAAAAACACTTGGCACAATATATAAAGATTAATTAATCTCTCAATAATTCTTTTCTAAAATTTTGTTTTTTACTTATTTAGTAAAGATGTCACAAATAATGCATTTATTATAACTAACCTACAACAGAGAGAAAATCAAGCAAAACTAATGAATATTTGTGATGATGTAAACAATAAAAATGTTGCAACTTGTAAAACGGCAGAACAAATTCAACTGGTTTCACCACAATAGATCACTTGTTTCGCTGACTTTTGAGCGAATAATTGATTGATCAAAACATTATTTTTGTTATACATGATGCATACCGTGTTAATGTAATGTTAACATAATATCATACAAGTGGTATTCTGTTATTTGCGTACCAAGGTAAAAACATGACACACTCATGCTACTGAGAATTGCTATAAAGCTATAGTTTTAATTGTTGGTTTAATACCCTACCTCTAACTGTTATCTGTGAGTGTGTGTGTGTGTGTGCGCGTGTGTGTCTGAGCTTGCCTTTTGAATATATCCGTAGAGATGGTCTCCAAGTAGAGTAATGCATCTACTATCTGATGGACAGCCTCCTCTCTCCTCAGGTCCGGCTGGATGAGAGGCACTGAGTACACCTGGCCCTCCAGGCAGTGCTTCTGGGTCATCCTGAAAGACAACACAGATTTATAATCAAGGACAAGGCTGTGTGTCACACTGTCAAACCCTGGAAGTTCACTCCTGTCCTGGGGTCAGTATGACTGTCGCTGAACTTTGACCTATCAGTGATCATAGGAAAACTGAAAGTGGTGAGTTTGACAGTCAAAGAGTCAGCTGGTTGTTAGATCTAACACCACAAAACGGTAATAACGTTGTTTACAGCCAATGTCGTGAACTGAACCCTCACCTCTTTACCAAGCCCTGTCTTCCTCGACCTCATCTGACTCTCACATGACAGTGTTGGATTTCACATGTTATCATTCTGTTTAAACGTGTAAATTGGCCGAAGACAATCCTTGCACCTGCATATGCTCACATCAACAGCTACAGCTAATACACCCGCTCTAAGGCCGTTTACAACACAGAGAAATTCCCCATCAATAATCTTTATAATGAAACTAATAGATTAAGAGTCACAGGAAAGCCTGTCGATGCTAAAGAAAACATCGCCGTTAACCTTACGCCGAACAATACACGTCTTATAGTATGTTATACCGAAAAATGCAGTCGCTTAACAACTTTATTCTTACCTGACCATGGGTGTTGTTTACTTGTTTGCAGTTACAGAACTGATATAATAAAAAGCAGCTCCGTTATCGGTGCTAGCATCCGAGCTACTGATTAGCAAAACAACGGGTCTGACTTCCGCATCCGTGTGACACGTGACCACGCCGGAGTTACTGCGTTGCCTTCAAGGTCTCTCAGAAATGTCTGCTTTCTAACTTGGACTCACCTGAACTACTTCAATGATCTGAGGTAGGTGAAGTCAGGTAATTCTGGGCTCTAAATATTAGAAGTCAGTCAACAAACATGTTATTGCATTGTGCTATACATTAAACAATCATTTTTATTGGTCCGCGATTTCTAGTACGGGCAGAGCAAAGGGTCAAAAATCCGCTGGTCCGAGAACTTGCCATCTAGGCCATATAGCGTATTGATTTTCTCTTTTAGGTAGGCTAATTCGAGTGCTGCAGCTAAAATAATGAGGGTATAGCAACAAAAATGACTACAGGATGTTGCATTTTTAAGTATTTGATTTATAATCAAAATATTCTCACAAGACACTTTTTATGGGAAATGGTTTTGAGTGGGCACTTAATGCATTAAGGTGAAATGGGATTGCATGCTTTTAGGCTGCCATAAAATCAGGTGACAATCACTTTTGCTATTATGTGCCACCCAGTATGCTTTTATTGCACTTTTAAGGATTATCTCCTGGGCTGGTGCAACCTTAAGGAGCTTTTATTCTTTTAGCCTTATGTTATGATAAACTTGATGTACTTATGTCATCCAGTAGTCCTGATTGTACGATTATGTTATTCATATCTGCATCTTGTTGTACTACATGGTTGTCTACTGTGTGTCTTGTTTGTATATGATGGTTGTATCTGCTATGCAGCTATGTTGCACTATGTGCCCAAAACAAATTTCCCGTTTGGGACAATAAAGTTTATTTTGTCTTATCTTAATATTGCAGACATTTTTTTTTGTATTTTTGTCATTTAAAATATTAAAGATGACACAGTGAGTCCATGTCAGCCAAACTAGTCTAGAATTAGCCATAGTTTTTACACACATTTAAGCCCACCTATGCATGTCCGTTTAAGACAGGGGTGTCCAACTCATTTTAGCTCTGGGGCCACATACAGCTAAATTTGATCTTATGTGGGCTGGACCTCTTGACCACTGCATAATACCCTAAAATATCAACCCCTTCAAATTTTTCTTTCATTCTGAAAGCAGTCATCCATTTACCTTACATTTACATTTAACAAAGAAGAAAGGGAAATTATGTGCAAATTCAATGGTGTGTCTCAGTTATTCCACATTCAGTCAGTCTACTGCTCACTTTCATTACATGTGACTTTTTTCCCCAATTTCCCACTAATATGGAAGCTAATGAAGAAGCAGGTCAAGTTATCCCCTGCCTTACAATCTGAAGTTTTGTCAGTGTAAGTCTGAAACTGCTTCTTTCGTAGTGAAGTTGCTGGTGGACATGATTTTGCACAAT
>JAPZEB010000023.1:16326398-16337874 GCA_029783705.1 Chaetodon striatus
TGTAAAAGCTTGGTCTAAGATATTTCAATATCAGTTAAGGACTTAGTTTTAGATTATTGACTTCTGTGCTTTGTGAGACTTTGTAAGGATCTGCAGAAACCCTGCTACTGTAGTACAGTCATGTCTGCAAAGGTGCAGATGTAGAGAAAAGCACCAGTGACTATGGCCACCACCACACACATAGATCAACCCTGTGCCCGCCTTTGATCTCCTCGCTCTATTTTTCTACCTCTGTTGCATTGTCAGTGTCCAACCGAGTATCAGTCGACCCCATCCATCCAAGTGCCCCTCTGTTCATCTCTCTCTGCTGCTTCACCTGTCTGGCATTGTTGTGTCCGTCTAAAAGATGAAAGGATGATGAGACACTCACTGCAGCAGGTTGGAAAACAAACAGTCCAAAGAAAAAGGGGAGATGAAGGGACAGACCAGGCTTGTGGACATTCCCCATATGGTGGCCCTGTCTTAGGGCCAGGCCTGTGTTTATACAGACCTCAGGCTCAACTGATCAAGCCAGCATCAGATCCCATGTGGTGGCCCCTCTTGGGACAAAGTGTGACGTAGCACCCCAGCAGGCTCGATGATGACTCACTCAGACCTAAGCACCACAGATAAGGTGGAACCTAAAGGTTGAGCAGCAAGTGTGTGGTGTTGTTTTTGCTTTTGAGTTGTCGGCAAACTGAGTTACGGTACAGGAAAGGAATGTGAGGTCTGCGCAACATGGGCGTACATATAAGCAACTCTGAATTCAGCGTATATTTATGAATAGCTAACTGCTTGTTATTGTCACTATAATGAGATCGGACGTCACCTCATGAAGCTTTGGGAATTTCCTAATGGTCTCTATATCCTCAAAACCACATGAGGAGGACACATGTTTAACTGCCACCGCAAAAGCAGTGAAAGGGTATAGTTCTGTTTATGAGTGTCTTTATGAAGTAGACTCATCACCAGAAGTGAACCAAGAAAAGCTTGCTCAGATACCATAATGGGCTTTTGAGGGGGGGCTGCGGGCCTCATGAAAGAGACAGTGATGGTGTGATTCAGCCGGTGGTTACCATTTAGCGGAATGGCACTGACACGAGAGAACTGGATTAGATGGCGTGAGGATGACTGGGATTGGTTGATGTAATGGCTTTTTGACCAACATTTCGTTTTGTTGTCTACTTCAATCCTTCCTCCTCTCCCTATCCTCACCCTCAATTTCCCTTTCTTCCTTCCTCCACTCCATCCTTCTGTTTCTTGTTTGGTCTGTCTAGTAAAAAGAGAGTCTGATGAGCCTGGCGAGTGCAGCAGTGTCGGCGGCTGGCTTCCAGGGCGGAGCGCGCCAGCGAGACTTGATGATGGAGCACAAAGTCAGTAAGCTGACCACCGGCTTCCAACGCAGCTCTACTTCTGATGATGACTCAGGCTGTGCGCTGGAGGAGTATGCCTGGGTACCACCTGGCCTTAGACCTGAACAGGTGAGCAAAACATCTCTTGTAGCGGACTATTTTGTAACGGTGGCCTTGAGGGTTAAAACACAAACATTTTTGGAAAATTCAACATTTGACAAAACATGTTTTACAAAATATGACAGCAAGCGCAACATTCCAGAAAACACACGGACATTTCACAAAATAGTAAATGGTAAATGGACTGCACTTCTTCTGCCCTTCAGGAGCGAGACCGTGCTGCATCAGTTTTGCTGCCCCGCCCCTGAACATCCAGAGGCTGACACCACTGGCTCATCCGGGTAAGGCCGAGTCACACACACACCAATCACAGGCACTTTTATTCCTGTGTTGAGCCCTTTCAACCACTTAAAACTTCCTGTCTCTCTCTCTCTGTATACATACACACACACTATCTGTACATGTGTCATCTAACTGAGTCACGTCCACACCCGGGCTTTTCGTCATGCTCGTTAGTGCGTGCACAGTACTGTATGTGAGTGTGAATTGAGGTTTTTATGGAGCCTGGGGTTACAGCGAGAGAGTTAAATGCTCTGCAACAAACCTATAGATCTTACAGCCTCAAGGGTGATTCACATATAGGGTGAGAAGGGGGGGTGAGTGAAGTGATATTGCAGCTATCAAAGTGCCCATGGCAACCCAGTAATGACGCAACTGCCACCACTACCATAGTAACTGGAGAGGAGAACTTTGAGGATCTACTGTATATCCACTTTTGCCGTCTGTTTCTGTGTGGGCAGCTTGTCTGTTTGTTGTTTGAGTTTGTCGAGACGCTTTTTGTGTGGGGTGTGTGAACGCATGACATTTCACTTGGGGATGTTTGAATGCGCACAGCTCTGTTGTAAAAGCTGATTTTGTCATGTTTCTCAATGATTACTGTTTGCCCTCCCTCCTCTGGAAGTTCTCCCGTCGTTTAATCCTCATGTTCGCTGTTTCTAAATCAAGTCTCTCCCAGTCATGTCTACTTTTTCTGTGTCTTCATCTGATGTTATATCTTCCCTCCCTTTGTGTTGTTTGTTTCTGTATGCATCACCACTCATTATTTCTCTGTTTATTTCTATCTCATCCCTCCTTATCAAGTCTCTCCCGCTCATTCTGGTTTTATTAATATCACCATCTGTCTGTCTGGAATCCCTCTCTTTTCTCTGATCTGATGACTTAACTATCATCATCCACACCCACACGGTCCTGATTGGATGGGCTAATGGCACAGCAGCAGTGGACACCCACCTGAGATGATGACATGTATCGTAGCCGTGTCACACCGTAGCTCATCGTTATCATCACATGAAGTTGCGTGTGCCTGGTGGCTGCAAACCCGCAACACCTCTCCACTCACTTACTGTCATCCGCTGAATCCACCGGAGCACGCAAACCTCCCAAGAGATGTCATGAGAGCCGCCTCTAGCCTAACCTGTGGTGCCTTTTTGTGTTCTGTGCATGTGTGTGTGTGTGTGTGTTTGTTTTGCCTGGCTGTACAGTACTATAAATCTCAGAGGGGCCTTGAGAGATGTGATTTGACAGATGTTCATTTCTCTTCCGCCATGACGTCACACATGCAGGCAGAGCCGGAGCGTGTGCTTAGTGTGTTTGTTGCCACTACGTATGTGAGCATGTGGGTGTGTGTGTAATAGAGGGGGGAGGGAAAGAGGAAGAGAGAGGGAGGGTATAGCGGCCATATCATTATAGAGGCTTTTGCTGTCCAGATGCATTAATAGCTCGACTCCTGCTTTTAAATCCTCTAATGTATTCTAATGTACTCTAATGTATTCTGATGCAGCACAGGGGCATGGCAGTGTTTTAATAGAGTTTTTGACAGAGACAGCCTCCAGCATGCACACACCAACACAGCCTCTCTGTATCTTCCTGTTTCCTCTCTCTGTTTCTATCTCAGCCTCTGGTTCCACTCTCCTCTTCTCTATTTTCTCTATCTCATTTTTTTAAAGATATGACCAAGCTTCTCTGGCCCTATCTCTGACTTTTGGCTGGGGAACGCAGAATATTTGCTTTCACAGCAATCAAAGGAAACAAAGAGGAACTTTAGTGATGCACTCATTATTTAACCATGAGCAGGCTCTTTAGTCTCCCCAGTCCTGTTTAGCACTGGTCCCTTTCGTGTAAAAAATTATTAGAGTAAGCATTATCTGGGTGGAAAAAAAGATTGCACAAGCACACAACAGCATGCACACACACACACTCATAATTGCACGCCATTATAAAACCTCTTAGGGTGTGATCATACCTCTATGCTTACATCAGTGCAGCGTGGCTATATAAAAGGTGCTGAATGGCAGTGTTTAGTGTCTTTTAAAGGCAGTGGGAGGCCAGAGACGTTGGCCACATCACTTCTCTCTAAAAATTACTAAATTGAACAAAGCTTAAGTTGTCCAGAACGTAACTTGGGTAAAGAGGACAATTTCTGCTCTATCATGGCAGTAATTTGCTTAGGTGAGCCTTACATGACTTTCTCAGAATTTTGATAATGTTGTCATCAAAAAAGAAAAAAAAAAAGTTGTTCCATCTGTGGACAACACCTGGGATTATAGGAGGCTGGGACAGTCTACCAGGAGCGGCGAGCACTGGGAGACAGCCTCCACAGTCGACTTTGTTGAGTTCTGAGTCAGATTCAAATACATTTTTGTTTTAGCTTCCAGCTGCTGCTGTATCATAGAAAATATTGTTTATTAAATATCCGTGGAGTCAGATTTGTTTCATTTATTCCCCTACTTTTTCTGCCGGTCATGTTTGACTTTGAGGAAATGATAGTGTGTCTATTATTGTCTTGCTTCCAGTGTTTTCGCATATATGACATCACTGGCTTATTCTGCCTTTACGCTGTAACCCTATAGCAGCAGAACATAGAAAACTGGTATGAAAGAGTAATCTATGGAGACTCAGACAGTTATACTTTTCATCACAAACTTCCACTGAAATATTCATCCAATGATGTCATTGCCATGGAAACATGGCAGCTTTTGGAGTCTCATGCACAAAATCAGCACTGATTTCAGTGGCAAAACATTGTTACTGTGCCAAATAACCAATCTTTCAACTCCAGGACTGTGTCCAAAATCATTCCCTAATAGCTACCTAGTGCACTTTGTACTTTCCACTTTTTTTATCGATTGTCCAAATACAAAGTTTCAGAGTTTAAACAGTGTTATCTAGCACAGTGGTTCCCAACTGGTGGGTCACGGTCCAAAACTAGGTCGTGGGTCCATTCTTAATGGACTGCAAGAGAGTCATGCACGTGTCAAGTTTGCAAAAAGACACACTTTATTTTGAAATACAGTGAATTTCTGGGACAGAGCTGTTTCCTGCTGTAGAGTGACTGAATGACAGACAGCTACTTGACAGAGACAGCAAACTAGCTCGACAGCATGACCGAACACAAGTATCATGGTGAATGTATTAAATCCCGTGGACCTTGAACTATGACTAAGAGGGAATCTGTTCCCTGTGGCTAGACCAGTTGGGAACCAGTGATCTAGCAATAGCTCAAATTGGTCCAGTCTGGGTGCAGATTGCAACATAAATGATGAATATCTTTGTGTGTATATGTATTACTATTTGTGCTTTGGCATTGTGAAGTTTGCAATACCTCAAAAAAATGTCTTCAAAGCAATGCTCTGTACATTAAGTTTATTTGGAGAATGTAACATTAATGCACTATAAATTGCCCTCAAAAGTTTAAAACTCCCCATGTGAACGTCTGGACTCCCTCAAAGGTTCGCAAGCTGATCTCCCAGGGAGAAAATAATAAAAGAACAAAAATCTGCCCACACAACCATGTTTATTTTACAGACTTTTCTTCATTCTTTGCCTCTCTTTTTGTGAAATACCATACAGTTTTTCTCCTCAGGCCTCTAAAACATTCAATTCATTCATTATTAAAATGAAACAATCTGAGAAGAAAAAAAAAATCACTCCTTGACTGAACTGCTTACAACTCACAACAGACAAGCAACCTGTGATGAGGATTCACATGGTCGAGGAAGGTGGAAAGGTGGTGAACAACTGGATCACTTGATTAATAGAGAATCAATCAACAATTTGGATAACTGACTAATCACTTACATTTATTAATGGGAAAAAATCTTAATGTTTAGTATTCAAAATGCCTTAGTTTTCCTTTGCTTTTCTCTGTTCTATATATATACATATATATATATATTTATATCTTTGGCTATTTACAATTTTAAATTAAGCTTTGGAGAGCATTTTTAAAAAGTATTTTCTGACATTTTTTTAAGGATTAATAAGTAATATATTGATGCTCAGAACCCTACTATAGGGTAAACTAGTCATTTCTAATACTAATAGGAAATATTAAATGAGTGAACAGCACTTTTCTTCCTGCTCATATATCCAGACTTTCACTCCTTCAACCTGCACTGGAACCACCGATCTGACCAGACAGGACTGGACACGTAAACTTAGTCCTCTTCGCCCCGAGCCACCACAGCCACACATCACTCTCCACCTGCTGCTTCTCTCATGAACCTCTTCACACTCCGCTTAGCTGATGACCTGCCACTGCGATAACGTTTGAGTTTTGAAGGTCAGTAGTGAGGACTGATAGCTTCCCGTTCTTATTTCCGTGACAGTGGACAGATGCTGAGCCTGGAGGATGGAACGTCCTCTGGTGGTGGACAGGAAGTGGAGGGGACCAAGAGAGAGGGACCCAGCGAGTACGAGATCACCTTGGAGAATAAGAACAAACAGGTATGTCTTTCTTTTTTTTCTTAATTTCAAGTGTGTGTGGGCCCGTAAGCACATGGTGGGATGGAGTGAACGCTGGCTCCTCTACCTGTTTTAGTATGAGGAGGTGTGTGAAGGATGATCATTTGACATTGTGTCTTGCGTGACAAAAAAGATTCCCATTCAGATCTATTTCTGTCTGTGTTGACATGAAAAAGAACACCAGCGATTCCAGTGCCACAGCGACAGGAACGCAAAAGATGCTAGGTTGTCATGGTAACAGCTAATAACTGCTTCTGGCGGCTGGAGATGTCTTTATTTCTCATACCAAATTGCTGAAGGGTCTGCTGTTGCTACTGCTATTGCTGCTGCAGTGCAAGAGTGCGTGTATATGAGTGTCTCTGTATGTGTGTGTGTGTGTATGCACTTTCTGTGAGTGTTCTTGTGCGAGACACACGCACGCACGCACACACACACACCCAGGCACATGTGTGGCTGTCCTCCTTTTTCTCCCTCTCTGTCTCTTCTTCCCTCGCCTCCCACTCCCCCTCCTTCGTCTCCCTTTTGCTGAAAATATAGGAGGGCAAAATTCTGGAGGAAGCTGAGATTTTGGGCTGAGCTGCTCTGCCAACAAACGGAACAGAAATAGGCTTGTGCGGGTGTTTACTTTTCTATTCATTTTCTCAAAATCACCTTTGTCACAGCCCATCCATCCTCCTTCCCATGGCCCTTCAGACAGTATTAGCAGTTGAATGATGATAGATGATGTTTACTTTGGCTCTAATGCCATAAACCTTTGCCGGTTTTAAAAGAGTGGACAGATAAGTAAGAAGGATACTTCTAAGAAGAAAGGTGTGAGTGTGCATTTCATGAATCCGGCAGTGCTTTTGATCTTTTCTGGACATGGCCACAAAATGGCATCATGATATTTGCCCGCTGGTGGTTGAATAAATATATTTCCGTGGCTGCTGTGTGCTTTGCAATATGACTCTTGCAGTGTCTTCAGTGAGTCTTGTAAACATGTTTGATATTTAAACTCACTCCCCCTCACTCTCTCCCTCTCCCCAGATAGAAGACTTGGAGCAGAAATATGGAGGCCATCTCATAGCGAGGCGGGCAGCCCGTCGTATCCAGACAGCCTTCCGTCAGTACCAGCTCAGCAAAAACTTCCAGAAGATCCGTAACTCTCTTTCAGAGAGCAAGTTGCCACGCCGGATCTCTCTGCGACATCCCAGCCCTTCAGGCCGAAACCGCAACGCAGCCCAGAGACACAGTTACAGTCTGCATCCTGGAGGAGGACAGATACCTTTACGCTCCAAAACTCCTCCTCCTCCCCCGTGTCGTTCCACCTCTCTGCCCCCTTCTCCTGCGTCTGCCCCAGCAGCTGCTCCCACTCCTGCTCCAGCCCCAGCCCCACCTCAGACCCCTGGACAAACACTCACACAGCTGGAGGACTGCTTCTCTGAGCAGGTGGGTGTTTTTTTTTTTTCATTTTACAGTTCCATAAGTTCAATTCAAGTGGGGGAAAACATCCAAAGAAAAAAAACCATCAAGAAATAGGGTTTCATTAACTTGTTGGTGAAGATTCTCAGTCATCCAGGTCATGGTCATCTTAACTGCTATATCGTAGGCAAGTGGACTTGCTTGAGTTTCTTGAAGGTTTTTCCCCTCTCGTGCTTCTTCAGTTCTAACAGACTGGTGTGAAGTTGCAAGCTTTAAACTCTGTGTGAGTGTGAACCCTTACAGTATCATTGAGGTCACATGAGAGTCACTGACCCACTTGGCTATCTTGTACGTCGTCAGGGTTAAATGGGTCCAGGTGTGAATGGGTGAGAAGTCGTCCAAGAACGGATCAAAAGACTGCATTGTAGGATTGAGTAATAAGTGGTGTCGTAGGCCACCTCCTCTGTTGAACGATGGTCGCTCCAGTTTGGCGTAGATGGCTTCTGTCACGCTTCTTTCAAACCATCTGTCCTCTCTGGCCAAGATGTGAACATAGCTGTCCTCAAAATAATGTCTTTAGATGTAACTTCATATAGTTTTTAGCCACACTAGCAGCATGTCTCTAGGAATGGCTGTGTCAGTCAGCTGGCCCAACATTATGGCCCAGACTGAAATATCTCAACAACTTTCAAGGGAAAAAAGAAGTTTGCTGTCCTTGAAATTAGAAGCACGTGATGCATATTGCAGAAAGACGCACAGGGAATCCTGTTTCAACTATTCAATTGGGCTGTGTGGGATGTTGGCATAGTACGTTTCTGCAAACCATGGATATGTTGAATGTGTGTGTTTCACTGATTATATGTTGTGACAATGTTATGATTAACATGTGGTTAGGTTTAGACACAAAAACACTTTGATAAGGTTAGACAAAGATCATGTTTTGGCTTAAAATACCTGGTTTGGTTGCCACAAACATGCCACAAACACAGCTCATGTGATCTGAACCATGTCACTTCAGAAAAGTTATTATGACGCATATGAATCCTACAAATTTTACATATATGTGTTTTGGAGAAATGTACAATGCCAACATTTTATTCTGTCAACTGGGCTGTCAATTGCCATGGAATTTCGTTCAGGCATTCATGGTGCCCAGAGGATGAATCTTAATTAACTTGGTGATCCCTTGATCCCCAAATTTTAATTTGTCCACTCCTACCTTCGCTTGAGCAAAGACCTAGCAGCTTGACCCAGCCTTTTATCTTCATTTATCTGCTTAGACTCCACTACATTGGTCAGCCTCACTGGCTTGATAAGCAGTTTAATCTCAATCTGCTCAATAATCACCCACCATCACTGTTAATGTATTTCCAATAGTCTTACAGATAGCCACACATTGGAAATGTTTCCACATACATATCATGTCTCCTGACCTTCTTAAATCATTGCTTTTGAAATGTATTTTTTTCACCATCATATTTGCAGCTTCACTCCTTGGCCCAGTCAATTGATGATGCCCTTCGTGGTTGGAGCTTGTCGGAGGGCGGAGATGGGAAAGGGCTACTGATGGACCCTGGGGCCCTTCGAGCAGCTGCTGAAAGCGCTTGTCTGCCCCGCAGTGCCAGCTCGCTGCTCATGGCCTTCAGGGATGTCACTGTTCACATCGACAGCAATAGCTCCTACACCATCTCCACCGCCACCACCACAACCACCACCTCTCTGGGCAATGCAGGTGGGGGACAGCCGGGCAGCAGGAAGACCTCTGTGAGCGGGACAGCTGGGGGAGGAGATGGCCAGCTCGCAGAGGAGCCAGAGTTTCCTGCACCTCCTCCCAGTGAGGAGCTGGAGATGGCTGATCCAGGATCCAGGAGGGGCTCAGCAGTGACAGCTCTCGGAGGAGGAGGGGGAACGGAGGGGGAGAGCGGCTCAGACAGACAGGGGTCCACATCCACTTCTACCTCTACCTCCACCTCTATCTCCACCTCAACCCAGTCTAACCAGCAACCCGCTCAGATTTACACCCAGTACCAGCAGTACCACTACACTCATCCTCAGCAGATCCCTGGTGGGCCGAGCCCCGAGGCCCTGCAGGCTCTCGTCGTCTCTCTGCCCAGGGACCGCTGCCAGGATCCAGCCTCCTGCCGCTCGCCAACTCTATCCACAGACACACACCGCAAACGCCTCTACCGTATAGGACTCAACCTCTTCAATGTGTGAGTGGGCCGGCAGCACACACACGCACGCACGGAAAAATTGCAAAATATTTCTGCACCCTCTGGCTCAGGGTTCAAAGTACACTTATTACTGTTTGTGTCTAACAAATCTCCAACAGCCCTGTAAAACTGCTCTAAGCAGCTGCTCATTAGTGTTTGTGATTGTTGGGAGGAGCTGCATGTTCAGTGCCATCTTGTGATGTCAATGAAAAAAAAAAAAAGACATAGAGAGGAGGGCGGGGGACGAGGAGAGGAGAGGAGAGAAAGAAAAGAGAGAAAATGCAATTGGAGAGGAGAGGCAGTCAAGGAGGTCATGAACAATGTGAGAGCCTCTCAGTCTCTATAAATAGAGCCCACGGTTGGCCTGCACTTATTATTGGTTAATACAAATTAAAGTAAATTAACTCGTATGCATCAGTGACAGTGGGTCTGATCCAGAAGTCCAGAGCTAACAGCTTTTGCGCATGAATGAACTCTTCCTTTCACTCTCTCTCTCTTTCTCTCTCTTACACACGCACACACACACACACTTTCCCTTCATACACACACATTAAACACCCTTTCTTTTAAACGTAGCGTTACACATTTTCTTTCTCACTCAGGCCCAAACACCTATCTGCTTGAACGCACATACACATCACACACACACATGCTGTTTAACTCTTAATGCTATCTGCTTTTCTGCTGTTGGCTATCTGCGGACAGGAATCCAGAAAGAGGCATCCACTTCCTGATCACGCGTGGTTTCGTCCCGGACACGGCCATCGGAGTGGCTCACTTCCTGCTGCAGAGGAAGGGCCTGAGCAGACAGATGATTGGAGAGTTCTTGGGGAACAGCAAGCTGCAATTCAACAGAGATGTCCTTGAGTGAGTCCTCATTATTTATATATGCCGACATACAGGCGTCACACAGACATATACACATGGCCGGGCTGCCTCATGAATCCAGTCATTGAATTTTAATTGGAATTTCCTACTTGATCTGTTAAGCTTTTACAAAAATTCTTAACTCAAGGTCCACTTACTTGCTATTTTTTGGTGCTGTCAGGTACGTCACATGGCCTTCATTAGTTAAGTTTTCTCTATTCTCATTGCTTTACAAAGGTTTCTAATAAGGTATTTTCTTAAATTACCGTTTGTGGCTTTATTGATGTTAATAAATAATCTATTAATGCTTTATAGATTAGTTCTAAGCCATAAATAAGGGAGTTTAATGATTTATTATTGCACTTCTGTAAAGTTGGGGGACTTTTTTTTCCTGTAACTCTTTTTTATTTAAGGAACAAAGAACATGAGGTCGTCATGGGTGTTATCAAATCACAGGACATTTTTCACTCACATCCTGGCATACAGTGTCACATTTTCTCAACAGCATTTATACACAATCCATTTCTCCCAAAATTTTGTATATTTTTTTTATCTCAAGCCTTTAAATAAAAGTAAGTCTTTCCATACAGTATGTTTCATTTATAATCCTGCAGTGTTGGAGGATCAACTTGCAACTATTTGCAAGTAATGGCTTTCCTGCTACTTGCCAAAAGTATCTTTGATAAATAGTCATTGTTGCGTGGGACAGTTTCAGGTGTTATTCTTAGGTATAAAAGTTGGGGGACTTTAAAGGTCAAAATTCAAAGCAGCAGAGGCCAATATATCCAAACTCTTGATCAC